>JASFAX010000777.1:22500-25000 GCA_030737875.1 Allium sativum | reverse complement strand
CCGGAAAAATCCAGCCAAAACCAAGCTTTCCTGTAATTGCCCACATTTCAGCATGGTTCTAGCTAGATTTGGCCAGTTTTCGGAAAAACTGGTGAAATCCAACCAAAACCAAACTTTTCCGAGATCGCAACAAAAATAATTTTAAAAATATTTTTAAAAAATTTGGGGAGGGCACTTCCATCGAAAACATTTTCAAAAAATTTTTTTTTTAAATTTTTTTTTTTTAAATATTTAAAAATTAATATTTTTAAATATTTAAAAAAAAAAAAAATTTCTCCGAAAAATCCACACAAAAAAAATTTGTTGATCGACCAATGTTTCAGCTTGCGTTTTGCCTGATCCATTTTGGTCGATCCTTCCCCTTCCTCCTCCTCCTCACCCTCCCCCCCCCAATATAGGAATATATGGAATTTAGCCTAATATGACCCCGGTAGTCCAAAGTGTCTCTGCTACGTAGGTAAATCCGACCACATTTTTTTTTGTGGTTTTACCATGTAGTCACTGGGTTTTTGAGTGATCCGCATGTGTTTTCCGAATCTGGCACTTTGCCAAGTGCCAAATCTGGTACTTTGGCAAATCTGGTACTTTGCCAAATCCAAGGCGTGCCAAGCCCGATGCGCACACGTGAAAATTCAATGTTTCACCGTGTTTTTCAGCCTGGTACTTTGGCAAACCTGGTACTTTGCCAAGTGCCAAATCTGGTACTTTGCCAAATCCAAGCTGTGCCAAGCCCGATGCGCACACGTGAAAATCTAACGTTTCACCGTGTTTTTCACCATTTTTTGAGTGCCAAATCTGGTACTTTGGCAAATGTGGTACTTTGCCAAATCCAAGGCGTGCGGAGCCCGATTAGCACACGCGAAAATTCGATGTTTCACCGTGTTTTTTAGCCTGGTACTTTGGCAAACCTGGTACTTTGCCAAATGGCAAATCTGGTACTTTGCCAAATCCAAGGCGTGCCAAGCCCGATTAGCACACGTGAAAATTCAATGTTTCACCGTGTTTTTCAGCTTGCTACTTTGGCAAACCTGGTACTTTGCCAAGTGCCAAATCTGGTACTTTGCCAAATCCAAGGCGTGCGGAGCCGATTAGCACACGTGAAAAATCAATGTTTCACCGTGTTTTTAAGCCCTTTTTGAGTGCCAAAATCTGGTACTTTGGCAAATCTGGTACTTTGGCAAATCTGGTACTTTGCCAAATCCAAGGCGTGCCAAGCCCGATGCGCACACGTGAAAATTCAATGTTTCACCGTGTTTTTCAGCCTGGTACTTTGGCAAACCTGGTACTTTGCCAAGTGCCAAATCTGGTACTTTGCCAAGTGCCAAATCGTGCGGAGCCCGATTAGCACACGTGAAAATTCAATGTTTCACCGTGTTTTTCAGCCTGGTACTTTGGCAAACCTGGTACTTTGCCAAGTGCCAAATCTGGTACTTTGCCAAATCCAAGGCGTGCGGAGCCCGATTAGCACACGTGAAAATTCAATGTTTCACCGTGTTTTTAAGCCCTTTTTGAGTGCCAAATCTGGTACTTTGCAAAGTGCCAAATCTGGTACTTTGCCAAACCTGGTACTTTGCCAAAACCAAGCCGTGCCGAGCCCGATGCGCACACGTGAAAATCCAATGTTTTACCATGTTTTTCAGTCTTTTTTGAGTGCCAAAATCTGGTACTTTGGCAAATTTGGTACTTTGCCAAATCCAAGGCGTGCCGAGCCCGATTAGCACACGCGAAAATTCGATGTTTCACCGTGTTTTTCAGCCTGGTACTTTGGCAAACCTGGTACTTTGCCAAGTGCCAAATCTGGTACTTTGCCAAATCCAAGGCGTGCCAAGCCCGATGAGCACACGTAAAAATTCAATGTTTCACCATGTTTTTAAGCCTTTTTTGAGTGCCAAATCTGGTACTTTGCAAAGTGTCGAATCTGGTACTTTGCCAAACCTGGTACTTTGCCAAAACCAAGCCGTGCCGAGCCCGATGCGCACACGTGAAAATCCAATGTTTCACCGTGTTTTTCACTATTTTTTGAGTGCCAAATCTGGTACTTTGGCAAATTTGGTACTTTGCCAAATCCAAGGCGTGCCGAGCCCGATTAGCACACGCGAAAATTCGATGTTTCACCGTGTTTTTCAGCCTGGTACTTTGGCAAGCCTGGTACTTTGCCAAGTGCCAAATCTGGTACTTTGCCAATCCAAGGCGTGCCAAGCCCGATGAGCACACGTAAAAATTCAATGTTTCACCATGTTTTTAAGCCTTTTTTGAGTGCCAAATCTGGTACTTTGCAAAGTGCCGAATCTGGTACTTTGCCAAACCTGGTACTTTGCCAAAACCAAGCCGTGCCGAGCCCGATGCGCACACGTGAAAATCCATTGTTTCACCGTGTTTTTCACTATTTTTTGAGTGCCAAATCTGGTACTTTGACAAATCCAAGGCGTGCCAAGCCCGATGCGCACACGTCGAAATCCAATGTTTCACCGTGTTTTTCAGCCTTGTACTTTGTCAAACC
>JASFAX010000777.1:0-2500 GCA_030737875.1 Allium sativum | reverse complement strand
ACCTGGTACTTTGCCAAGTGCCAAATCTGGTACTTTGCCAAATCCAAGCTGTGCCAAGCCCGATGCGCACACGTGAAAATCTAACGTTTCACCGTGTTTTTCACCATTTTTTGAGTGCCAAATCTGGTACTTTGGCAAATGTGGTACTTTGCCAAATCCAAGGCGTGCGGAGCCCGATTAGCACACGCGAAAATTCGATGTTTCACCGTGTTTTTTAGCCTGGTACTTTGGCAAACCTGGTACTTTGCCAAATGGCAAATCTGGTACTTTGCCAAATCCAAGGCGTGCCAAGCCCGATTAGCACACGTGAAAATTCAATGTTTCACCGTGTTTTTCAGCTTGCTACTTTGGCAAACCTGGTACTTTGCCAAGTGCCAAATCTGGTACTTTGCCAAATCCAAGGCGTGCGGAGCCCGATTAGCACACGTGAAAAATCAATGTTTCACCGTGTTTTTAAGCCCTTTTTGAGTGCCAAAATCTGGTACTTTGGCAAATCTGGTACTTTGGCAAATCTGGTACTTTGCCAAATCCAAGGCGTGCCAAGCCCGATGCGCACACGTGAAAATTCAATGTTTCACCGTGTTTTTCAGCCTGGTACTTTGGCAAACCTGGTACTTTGCCAAGTGCCAAATCTGGTACTTTGCCAAGTGCCAAATCGTGCGGAGCCCGATTAGCACACGTGAAAATTCAATGTTTCACCGTGTTTTTCAGCCTGGTACTTTGGCAAACCTGGTACTTTGCCAAGTGCCAAATCTGGTACTTTGCCAAATCCAAGGCGTGCGGAGCCCGATTAGCACACGTGAAAATTCAATGTTTCACCGTGTTTTTAAGCCCTTTTTGAGTGCCAAATCTGGTACTTTGCAAAGTGCCAAATCTGGTACTTTGCCAAACCTGGTACTTTGCCAAAACCAAGCCGTGCCGAGCCCGATGCGCACACGTGAAAATCCAATGTTTTACCATGTTTTTCAGTCTTTTTTGAGTGCCAAAATCTGGTACTTTGGCAAATTTGGTACTTTGCCAAATCCAAGGCGTGCCGAGCCCGATTAGCACACGCGAAAATTCGATGTTTCACCGTGTTTTTCAGCCTGGTACTTTGGCAAACCTGGTACTTTGCCAAGTGCCAAATCTGGTACTTTGCCAAATCCAAGGCATGCCAAGCCCGATGAGCACACGTAAAAATTCAATGTTTCACCATGTTTTTAAGCCTTTTTTGAGTGCCAAATCTGGTACTTTGCAAAGTGTCGAATCTGGTACTTTGCCAAACCTGGTACTTTGCCAAAACCAAGCCGTGCCGAGCCCGATGCGCACACGTGAAAATCCAATGTTTCACCGTGTTTTTCACTATTTTTTGAGTGCCAAATCTGGTACTTTGGCAAATTTGGTACTTTGCCAAATCCAAGGCGTGCCGAGCCCGATTAGCACACGCGAAAATTCGATGTTTCACCGTGTTTTTCAGCCTGGTACTTTGGCAAGCCTGGTACTTTGCCAAGTGCCAAATCTGGTACTTTGCCAAATCCAAGGCGTGCCAAGCCCGATGAGCACACGTAAAAATTCAATGTTTCACCATGTTTTTAAGCCTTTTTTGAGTGCCAAATCTGGTACTTTGCAAAGTGCCGAATCTGGTACTTTGCCAAACCTGGTACTTTGCCAAAACCAAGCCGTGCCGAGCCCGATGCGCACACGTGAAAATCCATTGTTTCACCGTGTTTTTCACTATTTTTTGAGTGCCAAATCTGGTACTTTGACAAATCCAAGGCGTGCCAAGCCCGATGCGCACACGTCGAAATCCAATGTTTCACCGTGTTTTTCAGCCTTGTACTTTGTCAAACCTGGTACTTTGTCAAGTGCTAAATCTGGTAATTCGCCAAATCCAAGTCGTGCCAAGCCCGATGAGCACACGTGAAAATCCAATGTTTCACCGTGTTTTCAAGCCTTTTTTGAGTGCCAAACCTGGTACTTTGCCAAATCTTGTACTTCGGTAAATCTGGTAATTTGCCAAATCCAAGACGTGCCAAGCCCGATGCGCACACGTGAACACCATTAACTCGAACACCTTCTTTACCAGAAAGCTGGTCAACCGATCGCGTTGTAGCGCCTCGGCGCGGAGGTTTCGTAAATTTCACGGGTAAATGTTTGAAATTCCATAGGCTTAGATTTCAGTGTCAGCGCACGTTACAGCTTGCTTTTCGCCTGGTCCGCTCTTCCAATATAAAATCCAGGCACAATGGGCTTTTCTTATAAGTCCACGGAATTATCTTTCGGTGGTCGGTCGATCGATGTACCTATTGGATTACTCATTGTCCCATTTTTCTGTCTGTGGCTACTCACCAAGGAATTTGGCACTTAGTGTTTAGACGCGGATCATGTTCAACCGAAAAGATTCCGACAAAACTTGCGGTCTTTGAACGGATCACGTTCCACCTACTGAAAAGCCGTTCTTCTTTCTAAATTCCCCAAACTGAGTATGGGAACTTTTCGAACCTTCGTCGAAGTGGCCGCC
>JASFAX010007679.1:0-20104 GCA_030737875.1 Allium sativum | reverse complement strand
GAGTTTCTAAGTTTGATTCAAGGCCAAAGTTCAATCTTTCTTCATTAAAGCAAGGATCTTCTTCTTATTTCTCAAGGGTTTTCATTGGAGCTTATTATTTGGGGGTTTTTAGAGTTGCTAGTGGCTTCGTCTCAATCTTATTTTATTTTATAAGTCTTTATAGCATATTAAGCCCTATTCTACTCTTAGATTCTAACTATGAAGTTAAATATGACATGTAGCAAGTTTGAGTTTGGGCCTAAGCATGATTTGTGCTTTGATTCTATCATGTTATGCATAGATTTATTCTATGCATGTTTGTAAAGCTATCACCTTGACTTTGTGCATAGAAAGCTACGAGCTTTGATTTGAAATGTTGCATAAAGCAACATAGAAACTCTCATAAACCTTATGTTATCTTGCATATGATGTTATATGCGAATCACTAGCTATCATCCTATGTCATTTATGACCATGTTTCACCTATTTTGCTAAAGTTTGATATCATGCATGTTTTGAGGCTTATAATGTAATATGCAAGTTTATGAACACATTTGCCTCATATGCCACCATGTTTAACTTGTGGCCAAGCCTTATTAATTATGTCATGCTTCTAAGTTTCCTCTTTGAGATCTATTTGCGTTTATGCGAACTTACATGCGATGGGGTTACGTTATGGGTAAACTAAAATGACATAAAAACATGACTTGAAAAGATGACACGAAATATGACATGTGAATATGCTTGAAACATGAGCATGAACTTGGACATGACTTCTAGAAAACATGAGAATGGCCAACTCGAGGTTGGCTTGAGTTTGTAGCATAAATCTACCCGGAACCGACCGGCTTAACTAGTGGCTACAAGCAATAGGACCCAATGTGAGTAGTTGGTCATGTCGCACTTGAAACCCGAGGTTAGACTAAGTTGTGGTGTAAAGCTACCCGGACCCGCCCGGCTTAACTAGTAACCACAACAAGGTCTAATGTGAGAGGTTGGGTGCATTAAATTAATTAATGCCACATGATAGGGTTAAGTCATGGACCACTTGGATACTTAACCAATTAAACACGATTGGTTGATAGGGTTAAGTCATGAACCTTGGGTACACTTAACCAACTTGATACTTGATTGGATAGGGTTAACCACGTTTAACCCGTTAGAAACCCTAGTTACGTGGTCCTTTTCACCAGTAACCCTCTTGGTTGTATCATGTTACCCTAGGGACTAGGCTAGGGTGGGGCACGATTACTGGGCTGACATGTAAGCGACCAAAACGACGGCTGAGTAGGTGCGCCGGTGTAGGTTCAGGCGGACTATGGTCGTGCACATAGTCCGGAGTTGAAAAAGCAGACACGGGCACCAGTAGGTTTAGACTGTGCGTGCTTGATTTGTGTCCGTGGTTGGCACCCTAGGGCTTGATACACCCTAGGGTGGACCTAGCACAGTTTGACTACACTTCGTGATTGGGCCGTATGACACCGAAACTTGACGAGTTAGGCTTTTAGGGAGCCGATCGACTAGACCGTGTTGTTGGACCTTGATTTAGGTCATCTCGTGATATTGGGCCAAGATTGGGCCAAGGGATCACTTCTTGTATATACTTGACATGGGTTGGAATACTAGTACACTTGGTGCAAAAACTTAACCTTGTATATGCGATGCCACACTTGATCTATCTTGTTAACTTTTCACCATGCTAGTTATCATCCTATGTTTCATCTCTGTTTTACATGTCCAGTTAACTTTATTAGTTTTTATACTAATAGTAGGTAGGACTTACCAGTCTTTTGACTGACCCATTTTCTTTCGCCTCTTTTCTTTCGTCCCCCCCCCCCCCCCCAGGTTCACAGGGTGGGAACACTAGCACCTAGCTTGGATCTTTAGCTTCTTTTCTGGATAGCTCATGTACGGTTTGGACTTGAGCTTGCTATGGCTTTATTCTGCTTTGGGGATAGTTACTTTATGATCTTTTTCCAGTTTTTAGTTTATGTTTCTAGACTTTGTTTTGTGGGAAAATAATGACCAAGTACTTTGATGTAACTTGATAATGGTTTTGAATTGTTAGTTTTTATCCGCTGCTTTACTTACTATGTTCTTACTTATATGTTCTGTCTTGTGATATCTGCATGCATGTTTACCTTGTTTAACGCCCCTCCAAAGTTAGTGTGCTTGCAAGAGTGGCATTGGCGGAGGTGGGGTGTTACATTTGGTATCAGAGCATAAGGTTTTACTAGACCGGACAAAAGTTTTAAAACCCTTTTGAAAAACTATTTTCAAAACCAATTAAGTGTTTTCCAAGAAAAGTCTAGTTTATTTTAAAAGGCTATTCCCCAAAAGCCATTAGCACTATCCTTTGTTTCCTCGTTCTAAATCTATCTTTTCCCTTTTTTCAGCATGGCCGATCTTAACCTTCCCGAGGGGATAACCATTCCCGGATGGTTCCGGAGGTACTTGGAAGCTAGGGCCAACGATGTGGGCCCAACAAACACCCCCACCGTAACTGAGGTTCCTCCTCCTCCTCCTCCTCCTCAGCATCCACAAGCAAATTTTGCAAAGGTTTGCAAAGACTTTAAGGCGATGGGTGGCAAGAATTTTATTGGGACGGAGACTTTTGTTGAGGCGAGAAATTGGTTAAAAGAAACTGAAGATCTCTTCGCCATCTTTGATGTGGAAGAACGTAGAAAAGTTCTATTGGCAATATGGCTATTGAAGGAAGAAGCTGCTTATTGGTGGGAGGTCACCAACGCTACTAGGCCTATAGAGACGTGGGCCGACTTTAGGACGAGGTTTGGGCTTAAGTTTCTATCATCTGCTGAGGCGAATCTGCAATTGGAGAAGTTTATATCTTTGAAGCAAGCGGACATGACAGTGAGGGAGTATGTGAATAAGTTTAACCAGCTTGCTCGATTCGGTTTGGACATGGTTAATACTCCCCAGAAGAAGGCTCTACGCTTTGCACAAGGGTTGAATGAGCCATTACAAGGTTTAGCCATGTCTCATATACCCATGAGGGCCACTTTTGAAAGCCTAGTGGACATGGCATTGCTTCAGGGAGACGATAAGAATGGCAAGAAAGAAGTCAAGCCTAATGAGACTCAAACCAAGAAGACGGACTCCAAGTGGGGAGGAAATCAGAGCAATCAGAACAACAAGAACAACATGGGTAATAAGGCCAACAACAACAAGACAAAGGACCCAAGGAAGTGCAACTTCTGTGGGATTGTCGGGCACTTAGCCAAAGACTGTAGGAAGAAGAAGAGGAAGTTGGGCGAATGCTTTCATTGTGGAGAGACTGGACACTTTAGCAAGGATTGCCCTAAGAAGCAAGGACAAGGGAAAGGGCAGACTCAGCGTGCAGGACCTTCTGGAGGGCAAGTGCATGCTCTCAACACTGCTCCAGTTCAGGACCGAGGTAGTATTTCTGTAGAAAGCCTTGTTTACATTTCTGATTTTCCTGTTCGCACTTTATTTGATTCTGGCGCATCGCATACTTTTATTTCTTCTGACATTGTTGAAAGTTTGCACCTAAGTACTAGTCTAGTTGAGGATCCCGTTAGTGTTTCAAATCCAATTGGGGGTTCCGCCCATCTATCTATGATTTGTATGGATTTGAGGATTTCTATCTTGACCGTAGAATTCATGTGTAATGCTTATGTTCTCGGGTTCATGGGATACGGGTTGATTTTGGGCATGGATTGGTTGTCCAGTTATGGAGCCATTCTCGATTGTGAGCATAGGGTGGTGAGGTTCATGACCCGCCTCGGTAATACCCTAGAAATTTCTTGCAACCCGCTGGATCCCGTTGTTAGATCAAAATTTGGACCTAACACCCAAATTGTTCCGAATGTTATAGAGTTTCAACTGAAGAATGAGGAAAAAGAAAATAACACACAGAATTTATAGTGGTTCGGCGTTAACGAGCCTACGTCCACTTTATATATTATTGATTATACTTTGAAAGCTAATACAATCAAGGATTTCTCTCAATACTCTAGTATTTTGACAATAATGGCGGATTCAGTACTCAATATTGCCAGAAAGATCCCAAAAAATGCCAAGCTTCGGGCTATTTATAGCTGATTTTGTCAGACGGGTCGTGGTAACACGTGGCACGAATCCCGAGAACGTCGGATCGCATCGCCACCGTCGAGGAAATAGTCAAATTAGCCGTTGTGGACAGGTGTCGCGATCCCCTTGAAAATCGGATCGTGCAGATGGGGAGAATCAGTCAAAATGATGGTTAGGGACACGTGTCGCTAGATCCGTGCGTCTCGAATCGCTGAAGACTAGCTCATGCTTGAACGAGTCAGAGGGTTCGCCAGGCATCAGGGGATCGGATCGGTCTATTCTGGGCAACAATATAGGTTCGGATCGAGTCGCGTAGAGGTTTCGTTTCGCTGATGGAATAGGGACGATCCGTCGAGACGTGATCCGATGGTGGGCGAGTCGATTGTGTGCGATCCGACATCGGGCGAGTCGATGATGCGATCCGTTCCTTCATGTACTTAGAGAACGTGGTTTCATGCTTTCTCCTTATGAACGATCCTGGGTGGCTTGGTCAAAAAGCTAGCCAACATTTTGCCCCCTCGAAGTATGTTTTATCGATGATGGAACATGCTTCGAAGCTATAGAATCGTCTTTTCGCAGCGAGTTACGAATCAGTGAACAATTCTTTTCTGGGATTTTTCAGAGTCTTCATTACTGAATTCATCGATTCGGATCGCGGGCTCGAGTCGCGGTCCGTTAGCAAGACATTCGTTTCGTTCTTTGATGTGCACTTGGGCCTCTTCATGGAGCGGAACGAGACGGGCTCTTCTTCGAGACGTGGTGGGCTTTTGGTTCGCGGCCCGTCTATTTTCGTGGATCAAATAGGACAAAGAAGGGGAGACAAACAGTCGCCCTTTTGCCTATATAAGTCGACCCCCCCTTCTTCACTTTCTTCCTTCTTTTTTCTGTCGTATCGTTTCGCCTGCATTGTTGAGGAACGAACCCTAGTTTTTCAAACCTTCGAAAATCCGAGTGCTTTCCCAATTTTTAGAAAGGTAACTCCACCAAAAGCATCCTTACTCGTAATCGCTGTTGTTTATGAATTTTTTCGACTAGCTTGAGGGAAGAAACAGTGTAATATCGTGATTTTCTGGGGGAACCAGCGAGGCGCCATGGCTGATGGGCGTAGAGGTTGGAGTTCGGAAATGAGAAGGAGAGGAGGAAGACGAAGGAGGAACGAGAAGAGGGAAGGCCGGTTCGGATCGTGAGCAAGGAGAAGAAAGGAAGAAGATGAAGGCGAGTGGCGAGACAGAGGGTCGTGGTGACGGCAGAGGGTCGTGGTGACGGCAGAGGGGTGTATCGTGGGGGGCTGCAACGATTCGGCAAAGACCCCGATCACTTACTTTCACGATCCATGAAGGGGCGATCCCTTTGCTCTGCGATTCGAAGGAGGGCGATCCCTCTAACCTGCGATCCGAAGGAGGGCGATCCCTCTACCCTGCGATCCGAAGGAGGGCGATCCCTCTACATGACGATCCGACTCGTAGTTCACGATCCAAAGAAATTTCAAACTTTAAACGATGCCTTGTCACCATAAAATTCTGAACAGTTAGGCTAGGGCCTTGATGTTGGACTTTCTGGACTAAATGACCACATAATTTGACTGCATATGACGACTAATATTTTGATGATCTTGATAGCTTTCACGCTTTATTTTTAATGCACACACAAGCACACACATCGGCACTTGCACACACGGGGGACGGGTAGTATCAATCTCATTGTTCATGTTTTCTCGTCCTAGCAGTAATGTCGAACAATCAATCTTCTTCAAGATCCGCAACAGAGGCGGAATCCGAGGTTCGTAAGCAATACAACCCCGAGATTCCTCCAATTAATCCAGGAGGTGAAGATTCTGGATCTGAATACGAGGCCACAAAATCAGATCCGTCCGAAAGTACTTCATCTAGCGAAGAGTCTGAGATAGATGGGCGAGCTCCCGACGAGATTCCTGGCGCGCTCGGAATAGACAAATTTTTTGATTCTTTAGCATCTAAGCTCGACGACATAAAGCTTAAAAGAATCTGCTTGAGACACGGGATTCCTTGGGATGATGTCTTGACACCCGAAAGCGAAGATAGACCCCACCTAGCTCCGGAAGGATATATGGCAATCAGTCGAACCATGTGCTGGTAGGAGCCATTCCTCCGTTTCCTCCAATCGCCATCGAAACTTTAAGACGACTGGGTATTACTCCGATGCAGCTTCATCCTAACGCCTACGCATCTCTATACACCCTATATGTTGCATACGCGGAGATCCTACACGCCGAACTTAAATTCAGAGATTTGACATTCTTCTTTCTTTTCAAGCACCGTTCTTCGGCAACTCCAAATTTCTCTTTCTTTGAATCGGTGGCGAATAGGAAGGTCCTGTACGATGGATATAGCAATATAGGGGATCCTAAGTCTGATTGGTTTTATATAAAGAAACAGGCCGGATGCTCAAGAAGATGGCTCAAATCAAGTAAACTTTAAGCTTCTAATCGAATATCTTGTTCAAGAAGTCTAGGCGTTAACATTCTCCCCCCTTTTTCTTTGTTTTAAATAGATCATGTCTTCCCGAAAACGGAGGGTCCGCTATACAACAATCGATTGTCCATTCTTCTACAAAGCAGATCCGACTTTCTAAGGATCAAAAAATGCATTACTGATGAAAATCTTCATAAGCATCATCTTCTGGATAGAAGATTTGGACTTGGCACTGGCGGCAAACCTTATAAGTACGTGCCCCCAACGGAGGGAGAGGGAACTTCGCAAGCGGTAGAAACAACTAAGTTTCGCAAGAGTCCTTCTCCGATAGTCATCCAAGACGATGAGGACCTGAACATATACAGAGGGGATGAGGTCCGCGGTGACGTGTCCAAGGAAATCCCGATTTCTACTCCAATCGAAACCGCTGCTCCCGATGATTTGACAGAAGAGCAGTTATTTGACGAGCTGAATAAAATTCCTCTACCCGATGATGTATATACAGAGAAGGACTTTGAAGGGGGTCCTTTCTTCCCTGCTTCTGAAGAGACCATCGCTCCAACTAGAGGACAAGAAACTGGTCAGATGAGCCTGTCTTCAGGCCCGGGTCTGTTAGGGGGAATTATATGGGATGGACAAATCACACACACTATCTGACCCTGCACTCTTATATCGTGGGTATTCAAAGCTTTAATATGCTCTTCTCTTTTTTGCAGGAACGATGTCCCGCAGGAAATCTTACTCTTATCGTTCTCTTCGTGAGGGCACACCCAGCCTTCATCCGGGTACTGAACGCCCTCGTGGCCCTTCTCATAAGCCGACTTCCTCGCAACCTCGGTCTCCACCAAAATCGACCTCTACCAAGCCTTCCAGTTATTCGGCAGTTCCTACAGGGGGAAAGAAACTTCCTAAAGAGTTAACTCCTCCAAAGAGTGCACCTTCCCACAGTCGGTCGTCCAAAAGGCATCACGAATCTAAAGATAGGGGCAGGGATCCATCCAAAGAGTCTGAAAAGGAGAGGAGTGACATCGTCCCTTCCAGCCAACCAGAGTTGGCTGCCCCCGGGTCACGGGATTACATGCATGGTCCCGAGATTCAAGGTAGGCTGGAAAAGCTGCGGGAACAATTCCCAGACATATTCTTTGACCGGATGACATTTGTTCCAGCCTTGGAACCGGTCCCCAAGAACTGGGATAGCGAAGTTGTCGGGCACATTCGCCATGTTGCCAGGCAATACGAGATGATGAAAAAACACGTAGTTAACCTTTCAGAAGTCATCCGATCGCTTGAAATAGAAGCACACAGATCTAAGGCGAAACTTGAAAACAACGAGAGGGCCAGGACAAAGATGGAGAAGGACCTGGAAGATGCTCAATCCCAGCTTGCTTTAGCACGGAGGGACGCTGAAAATTATAAGATTGAATTAGAGAATGCTAAGCAGCGCTTTCATTCGGAACTTGACTCCAATAGCCAAGAGAAAATGGCCTTAAAGAAGGAGGTTGAAGACCTCAAAATGGCCAACATCGAGTTGAAAACAGCACAAGGCCATTTTGAAGCTGAGAAGGCTGCTTGGGAGGCAGAAAAAGCGAGTTTAAAAGAAAGTTTGGCTTTGGCTAAAGCCGAAAAGGTGATTTTAAATGATCAGGTTGCGGACGCGGAGAGACAGGCAGCTCTTGCCGAAAAGAATGTTGAAAGTGCCATCGAACTGGCCACTTCTTCTAACAACAAGCTCCTCGAAAGAGAGAAGGATATCGAGGGGTTTGAAGAGATGATTTTCGACTTCCTTGGCCAAGTCCTCAAAACTCGCAACATTTCGTGGATCCCGGATTACCACGTTACTTTAGCCAATTTATGGGATGCCATTGTTGAAGGTGAAAAGCAGAGATTGGGGGTCGAAGAAATTAATGAGGATGAGTTGATGAATAGCATCTTGAGGGATAATGAGCCTGAGGACCTAACAGAGGGTCGTCGTCTGATTTTAGCGGAGATGGAAAAGGAGAGGGCCTTGGCTAAGGGTAAAAGCAAAGCTGATGAAGGCTCAAGTTCTGCCGTGGGGCCCAAAACCTCCGGAGTTGAGGAGTACCATCCTGATGATCCACTAATCCCTTTGGGCCTAACTCCCGTAGTTGTTGGAGCTCCTGCAACTATTGAAGAAGGAGGATCTGCGGAAGGTATCTCCTTTTTTTCTCCACAATTCATCAAAGCAATTGTGAATTGTCGTCGTCTGGTAGAACAACCAATTGAATTAGTAACGTGTGTTCCTCATAATACAGGTGGCGAGCGCGTCGACAAGGGTGCTGAAAAAGAAAAAGAGGCGGAGAAGGAGGCTGTCTCACAAGGTGCCGGTATTGATATACCAAAACAGGGTGAGGTCACAACAGCAGAGAAAAGCATCCCGGCACCTAGCACTGGCGTTCCCAAGGATGCTGAGACCATCGTGGTTTTGAAAGACATGGATGGGCACCATGTAGAGGATGAGGAAGACATTATCGGCGCCAAAAATGTCGACGATGATGACGACGAAACCTTGGCCAGTCGAAAGGCTAGGCAGGAGAAAGAGATGGCTTCGAAGAAGGTGGGAGATGAGGCTTTGGACGTAGTCCCCCTTGCAGAATTCGATCCCAAAACTGGGATGATTGTGAAAATCCAGCCCAAATCCATCAGCCGACAGCTTCGTTTTGCAAATCCCGATGACTTCCCGGCTTCCCTTTCTTATAGAAGGAAGAGAAAAGAGGTGGAAGAGGAATCTTCAGAAGAGTCGGATGTTCCTCTCATAGACAAAAGGAAGAGGAAGAAAGGGGATCCGTCTGATGCTGACAGGGCGAAGCTGGAGAGATAGAAGCAAGAGAAGAGGCCAAAGCGTAAATAGGATATTGTTGCTTGTTGATATTTTTTCTTTAGGTTTTCCACTGGCCAGGAAGTGTAATTGTGAGACTGGCCCTCACTTTCCTTTCTAGGTTGTTTTTCACTTTGTTGGTTCGCAGTATATAAATGAAAGTTTATCTCTTTTTGCATCATTATGTACCTGTATTCAAATAACTTTCCATGTTTAGTCATAGGCCATCTAATAATAATTACAAATCAGTCAAACAACAGAAAGAAAAATTTCCGTGCTGCATTGCTGTATTATAGTTCAGTATATGTATATGAGTATATGTGCCCCCAATCAGTTGTTATCATAGCGCCTGACTGGGGTTTACTAAGAATTGGTTAGTATTGTCGGCACGTTGCCCCCTATTTCTGAATATGGGGGACTTATAAGATTTCATAGGATAATTGTTCTTGTGGCACCGAATTTCTGGCACCTTTCTTAGTGCTTAATCACAGACTTCTTTATACTCTCCTGACGGTTGCCAAGGTTAGAGTTTGAGTTCAGTAGTTTAGTCGGTCCCCGATCCTTCAGCAGGGAAGAAGTTCTTTCTCAGCGCTCAATCGAAGACGCTTTTATACTCTCTCTCTCTGGAGAGTTAGAGTTCGAGCTCAGCGATTCATTTGCTCCCCGATCTTTCAGCGGGGAAGGAGCTCTTTCTCAGCGCTCAATCGGAGACGCTTTTATACTCTCTCTCTCTCTCCGGAGAGTTAGAGTTGGGACTCAGCCATTCCATCGCTCCCCGATCCTTCAGCGGGGTAAGAGTCCTTTCTCAGCGCCAAGTCATGGACGCTTTTATATTCTCCTGGCGGTCGCCAAGGTTAGACTTTCGCTCAGGCGGCTCTGATCATGGTACACCGCCATGCCTTGTGGATGTCATCTTCGCATCCTTTATACTCTTTCTCAGCTCTGGAGAGTTAGAGTCACGGATCAAACGGTCTGCAACTATGCACGCTCATCCAACTCGTCCTAGGTTTACATTTTAATCCAAGCTTTGAGGATTTAAGCCAGTCGGACAATTAGTTGGAGCGTTTGCCAAAGCTTTGAATTCCTCCGAACAGTCTACGGGAAGAATGGTTGGCACCAGACTTCGGGCACCTGCATTATCCACACCAATTTCCATAAAAATAAACAAGTAAATAAATAAAGATGCAATAAGGGTAAATGACACACAATATTTTTATAGTGGTTCGGTCGAATCATGACCTACGTCCACTTTATAATTCTTTGCTTCAAGGAATCAAACTATTCTAGGCTAGTCGTGCCTTATACATGGTTTTCAACAAAGCAAAAGAACATATTTGAAACTTTTATGCTAAGTATGGCCGTAAATGTTGGGCATTCCACACTCTGGGGATTTCCCTTCCATCTACGGTTGCCAGCCTGAAGGTTCCATTATCAAGCTTGCTCAGGATGGAGTACGGTCCTTCCCACTTCGCTCCCATATGAGTTGGGGGTGGAAAGACACGTTTCAGAACCAAGTCTCCGGGTTCCCAGGTTCGCGCTCGAACCTTTTTGTTATAATATCGAGCGATCTGTTGCTTGCATCTCCAGGCGCGTAGGTCCGCCTCATCCCTCTTTTCTTCGATCATATCTAGGGACTCGAGGGGCAATTCATTATTGGTCATTGGATCATAATAAGTCACCCGGTGAGAAGGTACCTTTATCTCAACTGGGATGACTGCTTCCGTTCCAAAGGCAAGGGAGAACGGGGTATGTCCTGTTGCCGATTTATATGTTGTCCTGTAGGCCCATAGTGCCAAGGGCAATTCATCAGCCTACATGGCTCTAGCCCGCTTCAGTCTTCTTTTCAGAATAGACTTAATCACTTTATTCGCCGCTACGACTTGTCCGTTCGATTGTGGGTGCGCCACAGAGGTGTACCGATTCTCAATATGGTATTTTTGGCAGAAATTTCTGAATTCCGCGCTATCGAACTGGGTTCCGTTATCTGTTATCACAATCTTTGGAATCCCAAATCGGCAAATGATGTTTCGAACGATAAAATTGATCACTCGTTTGGTAGTGATTATAGTTAGTGGTTCAGCCTCGACCCACTTAGTGAAATAATCCACGGCCACAATAGCGAACTTTGCTCCGCCCCTTGCTATGGGGAGGCTTCCAATGATATCAATTCCCCACATAGCGAAAGGCCATGGGCTCATCATTGTTTTTAACTGGTTAGGAGGTGCTCTTGGTATCTTTGAAAATCTCTGGCATGGATCACACCGTCGTGCATATCTTGCTGCATCCTTGTTTATGGTAGGCCAGAAATAACCATGCCGCAACACCTTTTTTGCAAAAGTTTGCCCTCCAGTGTGGTCGCCACATTCGCCTTCGTGGACCTCTTGCAGCACACGTTTGATGTCATCGTGGGCTATACACCGAAGGAGGGGCATCGAAGACCCTTGTCTGTAAAGAACTCCGCCTTGCAGAACATATCGGGCGGCTTTAGGAATTACCTTACGCCTCTCGCTTTTCTTGGTCGGAAGCGTTCCATTCATCAGGAAATTCTTTAGAGGGGTCATCCAGGACTCCCTTTCTGGTTCCGTCTCTAGTATTAGGTCGATTTCCATTTGATCTATGCTAGGGGACAGAAGTACTTCAACAGGGGCTAGCCCAGTCACTTCAGGATCCTCGGAACTAGCCATCTTTGCCAACTTATCCGCCCGCTGATTCTCTGACCACGGAATATGAGATATGCTGTAGTGATCAAAATCGTTCAGCAACTCTTTTACTTTCTTTAAGTATAAAATCAATCTTGCACTTTTAGCTTGGAATTTTCCAGTAACTTGGTTCACAACTAACCTGGAGTCGCAGAAGATGTTCAGCTTTGTGACTTCTAATTCCTTTGCGATCCTTAATCCGGCTATCAGAGCTTCATATTCGGAATCGTTGTTAGTGGCATGAAACTCCATCCGGATAGCATAGGATATCAATCGTTTCTCTGGAGTTTCAAGCACTATTCCAGCGCCGGATCTTTCATCATTCTTAGCGCCATCAGTATACAATCCCCAGGCATTGGGATCGAGAAGTAACTTTGAAGGATCAACTTCTTCGTTTGCTATATCTTCCTCAGGGACAGTGAACTCTGCTATGAAGTCGGCTATCACTTGCCCCCGAATTGACCGTCTGGCCTGAAAGTTCAAATCAAATTGACTTAACTCAATATTCCATTTGAGTAACCTTCCAGATGCCTCTGGTCTCTGTAGGACTTGCTTGAGTGGGTGATCAGTGTATACGGTAATGGGATGCGCCTGAAAATAATGTCGAAGCTTTCTAGAGGCGATCAGTAAACTATACGCCAACTTTTCTATCTTGGGATAATTACGCTCTGCTGCCGTTAATTTTTTGCTCACGTAATACACAGGTCTTTGGATCTTATCCTCTTCTCTTACCAACGCTGAGCTGATCGCATGGGATGACACTGCCAGATACATGAATAAGTCCTCGTGATCCATTGGCTTAGATAATATCGGGGGTTTCTCCGGGTGCCTGAGTAAATTCTGAAACGCTTCTACGCAGTCGGGCGTCCATTTGAAGTTGCGTTTCCCTCGCTTTATTAATTCGAAGAACGGGATGCACTTATCCGTAGCCCTGGAGATAAATCTGCTTAGTGCGGCCACTTTTCCTGCAAGGCTTTGCACATCCCTAATTTGCCTAGGTTCCTGAATGTCTCTGATTGCCGCGATCTGGTCTGGATTAATCTCAATTCCACGGGAACTAACGATGAATCCCAAGAATTTTCCGGAGGCAACACCGAATGAACATTTGGTTGGGTTGAGTTTCATTCCGTACTTTCGAAGAATGCCGAACATCTCTGCCAAGTCAGTAGTGTGTTGAGAAGATTGCTTGGACTTAACCAACATATCGTCGACGTATACTTCCATTATTTTCCCGATCTGGTTATAATAAAACATTCTGTTGACCAAACGTTGATATGTGGCGCCCGCATTCTTCAAGCCAAAGGGCATCACCACATAACAATATAATCCCAGATCTGTGATAAAACTAGTGTGTTCTTGATCTGGAACATGCATCGGAATCTGGTTATATCCTGAATAAGAATCCATAAATGAGAGAAGCTCATGACCCGCCGTCGAGTCTACCAACTGGTCAATCCGAGGTAACGGGAAACTATCTTTTGGACAGGCTTTGTTCAAATTCGAGAAGTCGATACACGTTCGCCACTTCCCGTTGGCCTTCTTTACCAGGACTGGATTCGAAATCCAGTCTGGGTAGGTTGAATCTCTTATAAATCCATTACTCTTTAGATTTCCAACCTCTTCTTTCAAGGAAGCAGACCTCTCTGGGCCCAACATTCGCCTTTTTTGCTTTACAGGAGGATGTTTAGGGTTAATGCTTAATGAATGGCTCATGATTGATGGGGATATCCCACACATGTCCGCGTGGGTCCAAGCAAATACATCCAAGTTGTTTTTTAAGAAATCCGTCAATTCTTTAGCGAGATTCGGATTTAACTGGGATCCAATCTTAAGGACCTTCTCCGGTTCACTGTCATCGATCGGTACATCCACAGTTGTCTCGTTGGGAGTCGCCATTCTGCCCCCGGGTTCTTGATCCTCTCTGGGATCTATATCCTCGGGCATCTCTCTGGGCGACTCTCCAACGACTATCCTCTTTGGTTGCTATAAGGTCTCCGCCCCCGTAGGGGGAGAAGCGCCTTTAGTTTCAATATCGCCTCCATTGCGAAGTAACTTTAGTTCGACAACATAACATGCTCGCGCAGCAATCTGATCCCCTCTGACGATACCGATGCCAGCTTCTGTGGGGAATTTCAATAACAAGCACCAGGGGGCTATACAGGCTCTAAACTTTGCGAGGGCCGGTCGGCCCAAGAAGGCATTGTAGGGCGATTCAACATCCAAAACCACGAAGGGAAGGATTCTCACTCTCTGGCGTTCTCCTTCCCCAAGTGTAACCGGTAACTCTACATAACCCATTGGAGCGGTAGATGATCCGTTCAATCCACGGATCCATCCTTGACAGGGCTTCAAGTCTTTTATTTCGAGGTTCATCTGGTCAAATGTCCTTTTGAAAAGAATGTTGACGGAACTCCCGTTGTCCACTAAAACCTTATGAATAGTGGCTGGTCCAATAGGTACTGTAATTACAAATGGATCTTCTATCGGAGCATGGACTCCAATGCTTTCTCGTTCTCAGAAAACTACATCGTCGGTCATCATCTTTTGTTGCTTTACCGGGATATTGTACTCAGGGTTGCTACACTCCCTTACCTCGAGGTGCTGTTTGGCTGCATTGACATATTGATCTAATGCCTTGGAACTATGTCCGGCGAGATAAAGTCCTCCGATCACGGTATTGATAACAATGTTCTTTCCCTTTTGCTGAGCGGTCGGCCTAGCAGCAAGTTGATTCTGGTTCTGATTCGGGGCCTGTACTGCTTGCCCCCTGTCTCTGGGCGTTGCTCTGTATTCATCTAATTTTCCTTCTCGAAGAAGCCTTTCGACCACATCTCTTAGGTGACGGCATTCATTTGTCGAATGGCCATGAATCTGATGAAAGAGACAAAACTTCCCCGTTTCACGTTCTTTTTCTGTCGACTCTCTGGGAGGTGGCCTCTTATTCTGGAGGACGTTGTAAGAATCCATGAAGATGTTTTCCAAAGTATCATTTAGTGGCGTATAACTCTCAAAGGCCCTGGGACGAGTCCTTCTCTGGGAGTCGTTCCCTCGGTTCCTCTTCCGGTTGTTGCCATTACTATTATTATCACTGTTCCCTGACTGACGACCACCCTGATTCCGATTTCCAACATTGACTTCGACCTTCCCCGAGCTGTCTCCTGTCTTCTTAATGGCGACATTGCTCTGGATTTCTTCTTTATTAGTTGTTTTTGCCTTTCGGTTAGCATATACCTCTTCCCGGCGTAAATGTACGTTAGCTTTTTCGTAGAATAACTCTCTAGTATGGGGCGGTTTGCCTGCCAGGTATCTCCCGAATTCAGTGTCTTTATCTACTTCGTTAATCAGTGCTGCGACAACGGTCGGTTCATGGGGATCTTTAACCTCAGTAGCGGCCAAATTGAAACGATCCAGGTACACCCTCAAACTCTCGCCTGGTCGCTGCTTGACCAGGAACAAATCAATCACACTTTTTGTCTTTTGTGCGTAGATACGGAATTGTTCTACGAACTTTTCACTCAACTCCCTGAAGCTAGAAATTGATCTTGCTGGCAAGCGAGTAAACCATAACAATGCTACATCCTCCAAGAATATGGGAAATGCCTTGCACTTGACAGCATCAGAAGCTGCGGCAGCGGTCATTGACCAAGAATATCTCATTAAATGCTGGACAGGATCAGATCTGCCCGCGTATCGATTCATCTGTGGCATGTTGAAACGCCTTGGGAAAGTCGCATCCAAAATATCATCAGTGAAAGGGGTGTGACTGCGGTCGATTCCCCAATCTTCGTTCCGTTGTCCGCGGCTATCTGCTAGAATCTGATGAATCATGGCTGCAACATTTGCACTGGTCAGTGGAGGTTCAGGGTCAGCGCCTCTGGCTCGGTGGGGTTCTCTAATCTCTCTTCCGGGAGCAGTCACAAAATCCGGGGCTCAGATAGGGCTTCGTTGCCCCCTGTTACCATGAGCATGTGCGCGGCGACGGGGCTAAGGTAGTCTGTTATGTACAGGACTGTCCACATCTCGAGTCATGGGAGTTGCGGCTCGATCGTTCTCATTACGGTTTGAGGGCCCCACCTCCAGTGCTTCTTCTTCCCGTGATGGCAGGGTTCCGAACCGAAGCTGCTCTATGTTTTCGGCTCTCTCATACGATCGCCGTGGAGGTCTCGGCGATTCCTCAGACGAAGAAGAATATCCTGGAGTGAGTGGACGAACCGGCGGCGTTCTTTTCCTTGCGAGCTCATCAAGCCTTCTATCCATAGCAGTTAAATTTTGTCGCAGGACGGAGCTTTCCTGCCTTTGGGCAGCCAATTCATCAAACAGTCTCTCCCACATTTCGGAAAAGCAAGAGAGGTCCCCCTCAGTAACGGGAGCGGCAGGATCATATTGGTCATCATCACTTTCTCTTATGCGCAAAGAGCTTGAACCAGGTCGAGCGGAGGGGCCGGGATGGTAAGAGAGAGCCATAGGCTCCTTTCCAGGTCGAGTTGTACTCTGATCATCACTTCGAATCGCTGTAGTTCGAGGATGGCGGCTCGCAACGCCCCCTGAGATCGATTCGCGGCCGCGGTGCGTGGAGGATTCGCGACGTTGCCTCGGGATCGAGTAACAACCCCTTCAGCAGTCCGGATCGCCTCGTTCTCGTCGACTCGGAGCGTGGCGTCTTCATCGGATCGGTTCGCCCCCTGCGCTCCGCGATCCAGAGTCTCCTCGTTACCTAGCTCGTGCACACTCTCTTCAATTGTTTCATTGGTTTGCGAAACTCGGGCTTCCTTAGATCTTTTTCCAGCCATGATATCCGAATCGCTGGAATCTTCAAAGAACTGAATAGTGAAACTTTAGGATTGTTTTCTCAGTGAAAGCACCAAAATGTTAGATCAAAATTTGGACCTAACACCCAAATTGTTCCGAATGTTATAGAGTTTCAACTGAAGAATGAGGAAAAAGAAAATAACACACAAAATTTATAGTGGTTCGGCGTTAACGAGCCTACGTCCACTTTATATATTATTGATTATACTTTGAAAGCTAATACAATCAAGGATTTCTCTCAATACTCTAGTATTTGGACAATAATGGCGGATTCAGTACTCAATATTGCCAGAAAGATCCCAAAAAATGCCAAGCTCCGGGCTATTTATAGCTGATTTTGTCAGGCGGGTCGTGGTAACACGTGGCACGAATCCCGAGAACGTCGGATCGCATCGCCACCGTCGAGGAAATAGTCAAATTAGCCGTTGTGGACAGGTGTCGCGATCCCCTTGAAAATCGGATCGTGTAGATGGGGAGAATCAGTCAAAATGACTGTTAGGGACACGTGTCGCTAGATCCGTACGTCTCGGATCGCTGAAGACTAGCTCATGCTTGAACGAGTCAGAGGGTTCACCAGGCATTAGGGGATCGGATCGGTCTATTCTGGGCAACAATATAGGTTCGGATCGAGTCGCGTAGAGGTTTCGTTTCGCTGATGGAATAGGGACGATCCGTCGAGACGCGATCCGATGGTGGGCGAGTCGATTGTGTGCGATCCGACATCGGGCGAGTCGATGATGCGATCCGTTCCTTCATGTACTTAGAGAACATGGTTTCATGCTTTCTCCTTATGAACGATCCTGGGTGGCTTGGTCAAAAAGCTAGCCAACACCCGTCATGTTATGTTATCTTGAATCTCTTGACTCGTCCATTGATGATCTGCAATCTGTAAGGGTGGTCCGAGAATATCCTGATGTCTTTGAAGAGGTTAAGGGGTTACCCCCTAAACGAGAGATAGATTTCCGCATTTATCTTGTTGATAATGCCAAGCCAGTTTCATTGCCCGTTAGGCACATGGCCCCATGAGAAAGAAGAGAGCTCAGTAAGCAAATCAAGGAGTTGCTTGAGAAGAATTTTATTAGGCGAAGCATTTCTGAATGGGGTGCTCCTGTGGTGTTCGCTACTAAGGCGGATGGTTCGCTTCGTCTATGTGTTGATTTTCGAGAGTTGAACAAGCTGACAAAGAAGAATAGGCACCCGTTACCGAGGATTGATGACTCTTTGACCAGCTCGTTGGTGCTTCTGTTTTCTCTCAGCTCGATCTAGCCACCCGATTCCATCAGCTTAGAGTGGCTAAGGATAGTATTGATAAGACTGCGTTTAGGACTCCAGATGGATTCTTTGAATGGCTTGTCATGCCATTCGGTTTGACTAATGCACCCGCCTACTTCGTAGATTTGATGAGTAGGGTGTTCAGGGAGTTCCTTAACAAGTTTGTGGTTGTCTTCGTGGATGATATTCTGATCTTCTCAAAGGATGAGGAAGAACATGCTAGACATCTCAAGGAAGTGATGGATACGCTTAGAGCTCATCAGTTGAAAGCCAAGTTCTCCAAATGCCATTTTTGGAGAAGGGAAGTTCGGTTTCTTGGACATATAGTTTCTAAGCAAGGCATAGCTGTGGATCCAGCGAAAGTGGTTGCGGTTCAAGACTGGAAGACTCCTAGGAATGCAACCGAAGTAAGAAGCTTTCTCGGTCTGGCAGGCTACTATAGGAAGTTCATTAAGGACTTCGCTAAGATTTCAGCCCCTCTTACTAAGTTGACGAAGAAGAACTTAGTCTTTGCATGGGACTTAGAGTGTGAGCTTGCTTTTCAAAGGCTCAAGAGGGCCCTTACCACAGCTCCAGTTTTGGCATTACCCGATGGCGGCAAGATGTTTACCGTGTACACCGATGCATGTGGCACGGTGTTAGGTGTTGTTCTGATGCAGGAAGGAAGAGTGATATGTTATGGGGGTAGGCAACTTAAAGTTCATGAGAAGAACTATCCCACTCATGATTTGGAGTTGGCGGCGATCGTCTTCGCACTCAAATCCTAGCGCCACTATCTTCTAGGCGAAAGGTTTGAGTTATATACTGATCACAAGTCGCTCAAGTACCTCTTCTCGCAGAAAGATCTGAATCTAAGGCAGCAAAGGTGGATGGAATTCTTGGCATCATATGACTTCGAGATAGCTTATACCCCTGGCAAGGGTAATGTTGTGGCAGATGCACTAAGCAGAAGAAGGTTGACTTTGAGTCCCTTGTTTGTTGAGATGAAGAGCCTAGAGTTCTTGGCAACCTTTGATTTCACAACGGCTGTTGAGTCGATGACGGGTTCGTTAGCATCTCTTGAGCTTAGACCCACACTTCTTGATCAAGTAGGGACTTCGCAGAAGGAAGACCCGCAGATAGTCGAGATCATGGACAAGTTGATTCGTGGTGAGATGTCTAGTCACCTTGCTAGATATACTATTGATGACAAGGGTTGGCTAAGACGTGATGGAAGGCTATGCGTTCCACAAGTGGGAGACTGGGTGCATAAAGTTCTCGAAGAAGCGCATCACTCGAAGATGACTATACATCCTGGAGGAGATAAGATGTATAGGGACATGAAGCGCATTTTCTTTTGGGCTGGAATGAAGAAGGATGTGGCAGAGTATGTTTCAAAGTGCATGGTGTGCCAACAAGTGAAAGCCGAGTCGAAGAAACCCGGTGGGCTATTACATCCATTGGAGGTCCCGCAATGGAAGTGGGAAAGTATCTCTATGGATTTTGTGGATGGATTGCCTAGGTCAAGGAAAGGGAATACGAGCATATGGGTCATAGTTGATAGACTTACGAAGAGTGCTCATTTCATTCCAGTGAAGAGGAAGAGGACCGCATCATGGCTCGCATCTGTTTATCTTCGAGAGATAGTGCGATTGCATGGAGTTCCTTCTAGCATAGTTAGCGATCGTGAACCAATCTTCACTAGCCAGTTCTGGAATAATTTGCAAGAAGCGATGGGTACGCGATTGAATCTAAGTACAGCCTATCACCCCCAGACGGATGGCCAAACCGAAAGGGTGAATAGAGTGCTAGAAGATCTT
Source organism: Allium sativum (assembly GCA_030737875.1). Taxonomy (NCBI): domain Eukaryota; kingdom Viridiplantae; phylum Streptophyta; class Magnoliopsida; order Asparagales; family Amaryllidaceae; genus Allium; species Allium sativum. Next base: position 189 of record JASFAX010007679.1, on the reverse strand, counting down.
TTGAGGCTTTGTGTTCTTGACTTTGGCGGTACTTGGGAAGACCACCTTCCTCTTGTAGAGTTTGCTTATAATAATAGCTATCAAGCTAGCATAGGGATGGCACCATTTGAAGCTTTGTATGGGAGGCCATGTAGGTCACCATCTTGTTGGTGGGAGACAACGGATAGGCTTATACTTGGGCCCGATATG
>JASFAX010007678.1:0-20121 GCA_030737875.1 Allium sativum | reverse complement strand
GATAGCCGTCAGAAATTGAGAGACGATTAGGAGATAAATCAAAAGCTTAAAGCAATGTTAATTGAATCAAAGCAACGCCTACAACAAAGGATAGCATCTCCAAATTCAGAATTCAGATTCCTGAATTGAAGATTCGTCATACGTTGTAAGTAGAGTGCTATTCTGATGTGAATAATTAATTACTTTTGATTTGTGTAAAATGCGAAATGGAATTGTGGCGATAATTATCTATATTTGTATATTATTTTGGTTCTAAACGATTTGGGAATGTTATGGTATACGATTGGATATTTGCAAGTATGTGATTTGCGTTGGAAGTTAACAACGAAATGGAATTGTGGGGATAATAATCTATACTTGTATGTTATTTTGATTCTAAACGATTTGGAAATGTTATGGTATACGATTGAATTCATACAAGTATACGATATGGTATTTTATTTGGGATTCATGCAAGTATATGATTCACTATTATGCCAATATGATGTACATACTTTTATGATCACTTTTAGTGTGTAATTGGATACTACTAAGTACTATAGTTTATATGAATCCATGTTAGAATTAGCAAATCATACTTTTGTATTAGAACAAAAGTAAGCACCTTTATGAACATGACTAAACTATGTTTGGTATTATGCCTAGTTAAAACATGTTTTAAGCCTAAGTTGTTATCAAAACCATATGGTGATATATGTGACACAATTAAGTTAGATTTACATTCCAATTGCAAGTTTATATGAATAGAATGATTCGTATTTAAGTATTATTTATGCCATGACTACATGAATAGAATGATTCATGTTTAGGTATTGTTTATGCCATGATTATGTGAATAGAATGATTCATGTTTAAGTATTGTTTATGCCATGATTATATGTTGTTACAATTGCAAGTTCACATGTGCCTACCTTATGTTAATTGAATCGTTATGTTGCAAGTTCATGCGTTCACACTCCCCTTTTTATGTTACCTTATAAACGCCATGTTATAAGCTTCCCCTTTTCATATGGCTAAGTTGGGTTTAAATGTTAAACCCAACATATCTTATATTGTAGCGAACGTGTAAAACGGGGGTAATGACGATAGGGTTAAAATATAGAACATATGTGTTGGCATGTTTGACGCATGCCAACAACCTTGAAAAAAAATTAAGTGGCATAAATAAATTTCAACCAATAAAGATGAATTTGAACAATAGGCCGCAAATATTTACATATAAAAAGAAAAGAGACAAAATATGTAAATGTAGAAAATACGATGTGTTTAACCCGAGGTTGGATTGAGTTGTGATGTAAACCTGCCCGGAACCGCCCGGCTGTCCAGTAGTCACAACAATACCTATCCAATGTGGGTGGTTGAACACAGAGCTCAATAAGGACCCGAGGTTAGACTGAGTTGTGGCGTAAGACTGCCCGGACCCAACCGGCAACAGGCAGCCACAACAATACCTGTCTAATGTGAGAGGTCAAGGTTTTAATAAGACAATTAAGGCTGAGTCAGGATGGATAGGATTAAGTAAATTAAATTAATACTTAATCAAAATGGAACATGCTAAACAAAACAGACTGATTGGGGGTTAGGTTTATAAAACACTTAACCAACTTAGCATGTTGGCTAGAAATAGAAAACCTAGTAGTGGGGGACCCTTTTCAGCAGTAACCCTACAAGGTGTATCAGGATACCCTGAACTAGGCAGGGTGGGGCACGATTACTGGGCTGACTGTAAGAGGTCAAATCGACGGTGGTGGTGCAGCAGTGTAGGTTCAAACGGGGTGCGGGCGTGCACACACTCTGGCGCAGAAAAATAAGGCACTGGGCACCAGTAGCATACCTGTGCATTCTAGAATTGTGTCGGGCCGCCACCATGGGACTTGATACACCCCATAGTGGGACCAGCATAGGTAACTACAACGTCAGGGCCGTAAGACACATGTAACAATGCGAGTAGGAGCCGATCATCAAAAAAGGATCACTTCACCCTGATTATAGGGTGCCTGTTGGGAACTAGTTTATATGGGTACAAAGATTAATATGGGGGTACGATAGTATATTCGACCCTAGACAACTTAACTTAGTTTACGGTGCTTTCCCATTTCCGGTTTATGCTTATCATACCCAGTTCTTTATTCATAGACTGAATAGTCCTAGACTTACTCAGGCTTTATGTCTGACTCTACTTTTCTTTCGTTCCCCCCCACCCAGGTCCACAGGGAGGGAATACTACAGCTTGACCAGTTTTCACATCCAGCTTGTAGAGAAAGAATGTATTGCTTGGATCTTTTCCGTTTTGGACTATGGCTTTGGATAGCAATTATGGGACTTTTGCAGTTTATTTATGTTTTCTTTATGCTTCTTTAAATAATGTAATCAAGACAGTTATGAAGATGTTATGTTTTTGGAAGTATTGTAAGACAATTATGGCATGGTTTGTGTAACACGTATTTTAATGAAATAAAAGTTGTTGTTGTTTTCCGCTGTTCAAAAATATGTGTTCTTATATCTGTCTTGTATATCTGTGACTTATACTTATAAACCTCCACCAAAATTAGGGCATTCCCTTTGAGAGTGACCCTAACGGAGGTGGGGTGTTTCAGTGGACTTTGTACGTAGGAGAATGAAGACAGCCCAAGACAGAAAGAAATCCTACGCCGACAAAAGAAGGACTGACCTTGAGTTTGAGGTTGGGGACAAGGTTTTCCTTAAGGTATCCCCTTTAAGGAACATCGTTCGCTTTGGATCCACAAGAAAGCTAGCACCAAGATTTGTAGGACCATTCCCTATCATCGAGAAGATTGGGAAAATGGCTTATACAGTAGATCTTCCTGAAAGATTGGCTGGAATTCACAACGTCTTTCACGTTTCTCATCTCCGGAAATGTCTACATGAATCAGCGAAAGTGGTGGAGCCAAGCATTCTAGAAGAAGCCGAAGTGTAACGCAAAGCAACTGTGAGGAGAGTTCCAACCTGCATCATAGGAATTGAAGTGAAAAAGCTACGCAACCGCGAAGTCAAACTCGTTAAAGTTCAGTGGAGCGACGCCGAGGAAGACGCGACTTGGGAAACTGAGGACAGAATACGCGCTGCCTACCCTCTTCTTTTTGAGGGTACATCTTTGACCTCTTTTTTTTTCATAAGTTGTGCTTGTATCTATCTTTTTAGGTATATCTCGTCGATATTGTCCTTTATCCTTAGGTAGAAACCCCTTTGGATGTAAACATGTATTTGAAACATGTTATGGTTGATGGCTGCAAGTGGTTGCAAGTGGTTGCTAGTGGTTGCTCGTGGATGCATATACACACACAACCTAGGTCTTACATCGGCTCAATCACTTCATACTGCATATGCATATATGTATTCTTATTTGTATATGGTTGTAAACTTGATATGTTGTCATATGGTCGTTGCATTTGTATGAATAGTTGTGCACTCATGTAGAATTATGAGTAGGAAGAATTTGCATACATAATGGATTCATGACACTTACATGATTCACATTAAGGAGGTCAACTGAATCAGTAGACCGCCTGATTTCTGCATTAGATAAGGACATGTACACACACACTATGCATATGATCATGAAGCATTAGAAGTCTTTTAAGGACAGTGGATGTCTGTGTTTGTTGGTTGAGTAGATGGACTATTGGATGGTAGGATATATATTCTTCCTAACTTGAAGATTTCGGGGACGAAATCCTTTTAAGTGGGGGCGAATGTAACACCCCGTGAATTCTATAACGTTAAGCTTCACGAATTAAAGTATAATTAATTATAAATGATGAAATCAAGGGAAGTGGGTTATGCCATTGCGTTCATCTCGAAATTCTGCTTGAGATAGAGTCCAAGTTTTCGTAAAACGGATAGCGTATGAAGAAGATATGGACGAACGAAGTTGGGCGAAAAACCAGAAAACGGGTCAGAATGCACTGGCGCACTTGGGAAGTGCGCCAGAACAGAAATGAACTGGCGCACTTGGGAAGTGCGCCAGTACATTTTTAGTCTGGCGCACCCGCTAAGTGCGCCTAGGTCAGAATGACCTGCTGGTCAGGTCCTGGCAGGCCTGGTCAGGGTCTGGTCGAATTCTGATGCTCGGCTGAGTCACTAGGGCTTACGTGTCACCTTTTGAGTGGCTCTTTGAACTTTGTATGGTCTAGATTCCTCCTATCTTCATCCGACGGCTCAAAACAATTTAAAATTCTATAAATACAACTCAAGTCTAACCCTAAATTCACACAAATAATAGAATACAAAAGCCGTCATGCTGCTGGAGAGGAACTAGGAATGGCCGTCAATTAGAAAGCCTAGAGACAAGCCAACAAGCCAAAGAGACGAATCAAATTAAAAGAAGATCAAAGCTTGATCAAATCATTCAACGCAACTTTGCTACCCAAAGGAGAGAATCTCCAAATCAGAATAACAGAATTCAGAAAACAAGAATTCATCACACGTGGTAAGTATAGTGACCTTTCAAAATATGAATAAAAACTGTGATGTGATTCGATGTAAATGAAAATAGAATCGTGTTGTTATAATCTTTGTATTGTGATGGTTCTATCATGACTTGTGTATTGATGTTTGTGGCATAAATTAATTGATGCAAGCCTAATGAGCAATTGTATATGAAAAACAATGGCACTTGCAAGCTTGAAATTTATCCCTTTTTGTATATGTCGATGGCACGGACTATGTATATTCCCTTAGTCTAAATTAGAATTTTTGGAAACATGTTATAGACCTTTTATGCCTACATGACCCAAAACCTATGATATTATCCTTATGTTTATTGGCAAGTATAATTAGATCTATGTTTGCAAGTATAATTGGATCTATGTTTCGTAAACTATGCAAGTTCATGTTTATTTGCAAAATATAATTGGTTCTATGTCAAACATCGTTTGGGTTTCATAAACTATGCAAGTTCATGTTGAAATAGGCTATATGATTAGATGTAAAAATTGTACATTTTGATGAATATATATAACATGCTAGTTTGTGGTCGATATTATACCAAGTTAACATGTTTAAACACAAGTTTGTATTTGCCTAAACTATGCCATTTCATATGTCACCTACTTAGTCATACTTTGATTTGAATGCAAGTTCACATGACCCATGTTATATGTTAGTTGAATCACCAAATTGTAAGTTCATGCGCCACACATCTTTATGTATTACATGTTCATGATTTCCCCTTTTCCTCACGTTTATAAAGTTGGGCTGAATTGTGACAAGCCCAACACATGTTATAACGTTGCGAACAAACGGGGGTAATAACGTTGGGTGTAAAATATGAAAATATACGTTGGCATGTTTGGCACATGCCAATGATTGTGACACATAAGTGGTATGAACTGAAATACCCAAAAATAAAAGATATGACATTTACATATAGTTGGAAAGTAATAATATATGTAAATTTAGAAAACACGATATGCTTAACCCGATGTTGGATTGAGTTGTGATGTAAACCTGCCCGGACCCGCCCGGCTGTCCAGTAGTCACAACAATACCTATCCAATGTAGGTGGTTAAGCATTGAGCCCAATAAGGACCCGAGGTTAGACTGAGCTATGGTGTAAACCTGCCCGGAACCGACCAGCATATCCAGTGACCGTAGCAATACCTGTCTAATGTGAGTGGTCTGGTGCTCCTAAGAGGCTAAGGACAGATGGTAGGGTTAAGTCAACTATAACACTTAACCAAATTCAACATGTTAACAAGAATTGATGGGTGGGGTTAGGTAAATACAGACACTTAACCACTTAACATGTTTGACTAGAAAATCCTGGTAACGAGGGACCCGTTTCAGCAGTAGCCCAAAGTTAGGTATCAACGGTACCCTGAAACTAGGCAGGGTGGGCACGATTACTGGGCTGATTATAAGCGGTCAAACGACGGAGGTGGGTGCACAGTGCAGGTCTAATGGGGTGAGGGCGTGCACACACTCCGGAGCAGACAACGAGGGCACTGGGGACACCAGTAGTATAACCTATGTCTTCTAGTTTTGTGTCGGGGCCGCCACCATGGGTCTTGATACACCCCATGGTGGGACCAGCATAGGTATCTACAATTCTTGGGGGGAGTATGACACATGTTAACGCGAGTAGGAGCCAATCTTTAATAAGAATAAACTCGAGTAGGTGCAGTTAGAATAAACTCGAGTAGGTGCAGAGATATAGTATGGGTGTGGTAGTACATTCAACACTTCCTTAGCCTGTGACACTTTCCTATTTTTAGTTTATATCCATCATATCCTTTTCTTATTCACATATTGAAGAGTTACTAGATTTACTCAGGATTTATGTCTGACACTATTTTCTTTTTGTCTTCTTTTCTTTCATCCCCCCCCCTAGGTCCACAGGGAGGAAACAGCTCAACTTAGTCAGGCTCTTTACAAGCACCAAGCACGTAGATGTATGATTTGGATCTTTCTTGCTCGGATAATGGATTTGGATATCACTATGGGGATTTTTGTCACTTTATTTATGTTTTCATGCTTCTTTAATAATCAAGGCAGTTATGAGGTTGTAATGTTGAAACTATTTTGAGACAATTATGGAAATCTTTGTTTGATACACGTATTGATGAAATAAAAGTTTGTTTGGTTTCCGCTGTTTAAAATATGTGTATTCATATCTGTCTTGAGTTCATCTGTGGCTTTTACTTATAAACCTCCACCAAAGTTAAGGCATTCCCTTTGTTAGTGACCTTAATGGAGGTGGGGTGTTTCACCATTGTATTCGTAGAATCCGAATTTATAGAGCATTTTATGTTGGCCTAAATAGTATGAACATAGTTGTTGTTTGTGTAATTCCGATAAACTCTATGTATGATTATATTTATCAATGTCTTAAATGAATCATGCTGTCATGATCTTACTATAAAATAGAGTGAAGCACATATTTCAGTTTAGGTGCAATCCAGCCATGTTCTAAAATTCCATGTCTTCTAATGCATAAAATCATCTTTGACTTTTTGGCAGTTGCTTTTGTTCTGTGTTGAAACTTATGATCTTAAACTAATTATTACTGTACCATGTTTTCCCTCTTAACCATTTAACTTTCCATGTGATAATATTGTAAAAAACCTGCTCTGTCCAATTCCCTGAGAGCTTTGATGGTATTGACAGACATGATGGATATGCAAATCGAAACATTGTGTTTTTTGATGTAAGCATGATTAATAAAGATTTCCTTATCTCATTCCTTTTAATGTTTACGTTCTCAACTTCCAAAAACATTTTCTGTTGTACAGATTAACATGAAAGGTTAGGACAAAATCCAAGGACTGATTAAGCGGGTACATGACATGTGTTCAGAAGGCAAGCTTTGTATGGGTTTGTCGCTCCTAAAGTCAAAAAGAGCCTGATATGAACATGTAATTGTTTGCCACAGTAGGTATACTATGGTTATTGCTGTTAAAAAATGAAGAAAAAGAATAAAAAGAGCATGCAAGGAAATAAAAATAATTTTTTTGATAGAAGCAATGATGAAACACCTGTCACATATATCTTTAGAGGGAATTGAAGGTTAGGATTCAATCGACCACATTGCAGAGAGCAAGATTCCAAATGTGTCCGACAAAAAGCTGGAAAAGAAATTTGGATAATCTCTTGTTTTTGTTGTGTCTACCCTTCTTGTAGATGGCGAAATATCAAAGAGTGCTTAGCAAGCATCTCTACTAAAAGAAACATTCATGTAATTGGTTACGGCTATGAAGACAAAACTGATTGGGGGAAAGAGGTTGGTTGAAATATTTATTTTTTGTTGATTTTTTTGGTAGTGGTGTTAGTAGTGAATATGAATATACTGCATGAATGCATAGAATATTGTCAACCATTTTTTTTTTGCATATTTGAAGGTTGGATGGATCTACGGTTGATTGGAGAATGGAGTTTTGATGACAATAACCTTATTTCAATATTAGTTGATTATAAAATATATATACTAACACCTCTATCTACAATACACACACACACACACATATATATATATATATATGCAGGATTTGTATACAGATCTAATACTGAAGACTGTACTGTTTAAGAGCTTTAAGAAATTCGGAATTCAAAGAAGATTCAAGACTCATGAGTAATCAAGATTTCAAGAGTTTAAGAGTTCAAGATAAATATAGTAATAGATTTTAGTTTATGTAAGACTCTAAATAGCACTCCATGTTCAAATTCAAATTCTATTTTGAGTTTAAAATTTCAAATTCCATTTTCAAATCCTATTCTAATTCTAATTAATTTTTCTATCTTACTTTTGATTTTAAACACAAGTTTTTAAGTCTATATGTTTTATATGTATTTATATAGTTATATAATTTTATATACTTTTGTTAACCCCGTTATTAACGCGGTTTAGAAATTGATAAGTCAGATATCTAGTGAAGTGATCAAGTTAGACACTGTTAACTCCATTGTGAAACACGATATACAACAGTGCGTTAAACGACAAATGTGATGAATTAATCAATATTATTTGCATACGATGCATCGAGTATTTATAATCTCGAGGGATCGCAGTTACTTATGAGTTATGATTATGGATCAGATATAAAGGTAGCATACACGAGTTTGTTAATGGGCACAAATATATGGACGAGTCTAGATCATGCACGGGCAAAACGAGCTAGCGTGACATGGTGAACACAAGTACCAACTTGCACAAGATATTGAACCGACATAATTTAATAAATACTTGCATTGATCGTTAAGAAACAGGTCGAGAATGGTCTCATGGGTCTACTACATGATGAAGTACTCATAGGACATGCGTCTTCAGTTAGCTAAAACAAGTATAAAACACACGTGGTAGCATATACAAAATTGAACGTGTATTGCATAATGCAAGCATCATCTTGCATAACAGAAAACGTTAATTGTATATTGTTTGTTCGATTGGACTAACTCCACATAATATAATGGCAATCACATAAATTCCATAGGTCGTGCATTGTCATTGAGGCCACGACATAAGCAAAATCAGAATACATGCATATACTGGATCGGTTATAAGCAAAAGTCAGTGGTAAATATGTGAAATAACAGGGGTCTATCGAACATCATTTGCTAACTGGGTTGCTCGCTCACATGCCACGTGGGTCGAGTAGCATGTTGCTTGTAACAACCTGAATTTTAACAACATGTGAAAACAAGAAATCAAGGTATAATTAAAAATGAAATAAAATATATAAAAATATGTTTAGATAGGTAAATAATGGTGATGCATAGGAAGAATTAATTACTATTTGGAAGAGAAGAAAAATTAGTTCGGTAACGGTGTGTGAAACGGAAAAGATAGTAAAATAAGGATAATTAATTTAAGAATCAGGAATTAGGTAAAATGGACTTCACCATTGCGTTCGTCTCGAAAAAATACGCGAAATAGTGTCCGAATTTTCGAAAATTGGAGTCCGTATGACCAAGATATGGCCAAAACAAGTTTCAGCAGACTTTCTGGCAGACAGAACCGAGTCGACCCTAGAGTCGACCCTAGAGTCGACCTCCCCAGGCCAGGTTGACCCTAGAGTCGACCCCCCACCCCTCCTACAGGTCGACCTGGTCGGCCTGGTTTGGCCCAGAACCCATTTTTGAAGCCCAGTATGTGTTTTGATGGTCCGGATTGACTCTGGGGTTGATCTAATGGCCTAAATGAGTTTCCTACAACTATAAAAAGACCCTAAGACCTAGCTTAAATCATACTATTTCATTTTAGCACTCATGCAGCCGCCATTAAACCTAGGACTCTAAATTAAAAATACGAAGAACAAAATTAAAGAAGACGAAAGATGATTCTTGAAGGCTACAACTAGAAGCTACAACAACTACGACGCTTTAGACAATGGATTTGGGGCTATTTGATTTAAAGTTTTGATTTGGATTGCTTGCTTCATATTGTAACTTCTATGTCACTTTTTAGGCAAAAACGCTAAAATAACATGGGCATGCTATGAATTGAAACCGGATTTAGGAACTATTATTAATCCATGTTTATATTGTTTAACTTTGAATCAAAATTTGGGAATATTGCTATGTTAATTTGCAAGTTAAACTTATCATGATGTTGATGTTGTTATGAATCACTTGGGCTTAATTTTATTGTAAGTTGAACAAATACATGTCCATGGAATCATTATGTTCATTGAAATCCTCATGTTGATTAAACCATGCCTATGATGCTAATTAAACCATGTCTATGATATTAATGAAACTATGCCTGTGATGTTAATATACCTATCATGTTAAGGACAAATTGGGAATTGCTAGGTTATGATGAAAAGTTGGAATCATTATGTTTATAATGCTAGATGAGAATCATTATGTTAAAAATGCTAAATTGGAATCCACTGTGCCTATTAGAATTACCATGCCTTTAATGTTTCATGTTTGTAATAAAATGATTATTATGCCCGCAAGGATTATTATGCCTATGATGTAAAGTTGAATTCATCATGTTAAATTAAGCTGGAACCATTACTATGCCAAGTTATCATCATGCTAGTATTGAAACCATGTGATATGTTATTGCCTTTTTATTATGCAAGTGATGTTGGAATTGTCACATATGCCTATCACATGTTTGTGTTATTCCCCTTTATCTCTTGAATTGTTTATGCTTGTGAACGAAGTACGTTTATATACGTTGGGGATATGGTTGGGTAGAATAGGCAAAACTTGAATTGATTATAATCATAAATCGTGAAATTTGGCATAAGTAGAACATGAAATATGGCACGAAAAACTTGACTTGAACATTCCATAAATTGACTTGAAACATGCCCTAGTTGGGCACGAAATTGACATATGGACATGCTATGAAAATAGCACGAATCTGATAAGAACATGGGCATGACTTTAGAAAACAAGAAAGTGGCCAACTCGAGGTTGGGTTGAGTTTGTAGTGTAAATCTGCCCGGAACCGCCCGGCAAATCCAGTTGCTACAAACAATAGGATCCAATGTGGGTAGTTGGTCACATCGCACTTGAAACCCGAGGTTGGGTTGAGTTCGTAGCGTAAACCTGCCCGGAACCGCCTGGCAAATCCAGTGGCTACGAACAATAGGATCCAATGTGAGTGGTTCGGTGCATTAACGAATCAATTAATGCCAATTCGGGTTAAGTCATGAACATGAAAAGACAACTTAACCAACTTGAACATGATTTGTAGGGCTAAGTCATGAACTTGAAACGACAACACTTAGCCGACTTGACATGACACGTAAGCGGGTTAAGTCACGACTTTAAATGACATACTTAACCGTCTTGACATGACTAGACTGGAAAAAGGATTAAGTCACGAATTACATGACTTAATCGGTTAGGCGGGTTAGGTCACGAGTTACATGACCTAATCTCTTAGGCGAAACCCTTGACATGACCCTTTTCAGCAGTAACCCTCTAGATGTATCAAGGTACCCTGGGGCTAGGCCGGGTGGGGCACGATTACTGGGCTGATTGTAAGAGGTGAACGACGGCAGTGGGGTACGCCAGTGTAGGTTCGGTGGGCTACGGTCGTGCACGTATTTCGGGGCAGACACTGGGTATCCGTAGATTTATCTGTGCATCTTGAATCGTGTCAGGGGTTGACACCCTAGGGATGATACACCCGAAGGTGGACCCAGCACATGTGACTACATTCGTGATTAGCCGTATGACACGGATACCTGACGAGCTAGAACTTGTAGGGAGCCGATCGACTAGATAATCGCTCCATAGGACCCCGTACTTGGGTCAGACCCCATTTCAGGGTCATTTCATGATATTGGGCCGTGGGATTTATTTCGTGATTAACTAGTGACATGGGCTTAGTATACTAGTACAGTCGATGCAACGAATCTTGAACATGTGATGCTTTATTTGACTTGTCTTGACTTATCATGATCACCTTAGTCTATCTTTTCCACCTTGACGCCATTCTCAAGTTTAGTTCTAGTTCATACATGACATGATGTTTTAACCGTCTTTACACTGAAAGTCACTAGAACTTACTCAGTCTTTATGACTGACCCTTTTCCTTTCGCCTCTTTTTCTTTCGTTTCTCCCCCCCCCCCAGGTTCTCAGGGAGGAAACACTAGCTCTTAGCTTGGATATCACTTGCTTTGGCTCAGCATGTACAGTTTGCTATGGCTGCTTCTTTTTACTGCACTTGGGGAATAAGTTGTTTTTCTGTTTTTAAGTTATTGCTTCTTTGGCTATTATTACAAGACAGTTGTAATGAAGTTATTTGAAATGTTTGTAAGAGACATGGTTTAATTTGGAATAAAATGAAGTTCTGTTTTGCTCATAAATTCTTCCGCTGTTTACTTAAATTTTTTTTATTGATGTTCTGTCTTGTGGTAATTCTGTGATGTTATCTCGATAATACCCCTCCAAAACTAGTGCATTCCCTTTGTGAGTGACCCTAGCGGAGGTGGGGTGTTACATTTGGTATCAGAGCAGAAGGTTACCAAGACTGGGCAAAAGTTTTGAAAACCTTTTGAATTTCTTTTTTCAAAGCCATTTACAAAGAAGCACTTTTCAAGAAAAGTTGGTTTATTTTAAAAAGGCTATTCCCCAAAAAGCCATTAGCACAATCTTTGTTTCCTCGTTTGAATCTTTTCCTTTTTCGTTTTCAGCTTATCATGGCCGATGATCTTAATCTTCCCGAGGGTGTCAATATACCCACTTGGTTCCGTCGTTTCCTCGAGGCTCGGGCTAATGTGGCAGGCCCAACCAATCCTCCTCCTCATCCTCCTCAACCTCCGCGAGAAACCGCTTTTTCAAAGATATGCAAGGACTTTAAGGCCATTGGCGGAAAGGATTTCCTAGGAACTGAGACTTTTGTTGAGGCACGGAATTGGTTGAAGGAAACCAAAGACTTGTTTGTTAGCTTTGAGGTAGAGGACAATAGGAAAGTACAGTTGGCGGCGTGGCTAATGAAAGAGGAAGCTTCTTATTGGTGGGAAGTCACCGATGCTACTAGGCCCATTGAGACTTGGGCGGACTTTAGAGGGAGATTTGGGCTTAAGTTCTTATCATCGGCAGAGGAGAGTCTCCAAATGGAATGGTTTCTGGCCCTTAAACAAGGAAATATGACAGTTAAAGTGTAACACCCCACTCCCGCTATGATCACTCACTAAGGGAATGCCATAGCATCGGTGGAGTATTTTAGTGAATATAGAACAGAAAAATTACAACAAGACAGATATAAATAGTACTTGAAATTTTAAAACATCATCTCATAACAGCGGAAGTAAAACATGTCTGGTTACATCATAAAACCACAATAAAGGTCAAGTACAATATCCATCAAAATAAAGAAGTACATAATCCCACTCTCATACAATAGCCAAACAAAAGAAAAGATAACTGGATAACTGGAGCTTTACATCTATCCAAGCTCCTAAAGACTGGAACAGCAATCCGATCAAGCTCCACTACTGCTAGGATCCACCGTAGGACCTGAGGGTTGGGAAAAAGATAAAAACAACGGGGTCAGACATAAGTCTGAGCGAGTCCTATAACTTTAACAATACAATCGTTAAAGTAACCAGAGAAGACATAAACTGATATACGGTAACATATAGGGATGAATGGCTACCCTAAGCAGTCAACTAAACGAAGATAAAGGATAAAGACGCATCTACCCTCCCTAAGGTAAATTACTAAACTGCACCACACCAGTCGTTCCTAACTTAAAGGTTGATCCCACCCAAGGACTTATAAAATTTACTAATTAGTACCTGCGTACCCCTAGGTGACCAAGTAGGCGCCACGGGGCCCTACAATCCACTAGGTGTACACACTACTTCCCATTCGATCGGCTCCCTAACGTAGATACCCGTGCTGGCCCCACCGTGGGATGTATCATTCCCCAATGTGGCAACCTGATGAAACTAAAGGTGCACGGCTTATATCTACTCGATGCAACAACGGCTTACCTACCAGCCCGGGCCCACTCACGCATATGAAGCCCGTTGGACTTGCGTTGCCACCGCTAACCCGTTTGCCTCTTACAGTCAAGCCCAGTATGCGTGTCCCGTCCTCGACATGGGTCGAGCCCACAAAGATACGTATGGGTTACTGGTTGAAATGGGCCTCCACAAGCTACCCACCTAAGCTTGTCCCTTTTTCTAGTATATCCCACTTAACCCTTTAATCATGTTTTAATTACATGTTCCATTTTGGTTAAGTATTCTAATCGTATTTTCTATTGCCACCCAAGGCAACCACTAGATTTTCTCATGCCACCCGAGGCACCCACTTAACCCCTCATGTCCCTCTACATGCTAATGTGGTTAAGTGTTTCTTAATTAATTAATTAAGAACGTAACCTTTGTAAAGACCTCTCACATTAGACTGTCTTTTATGACCGCTGGTTAAGCCGGTTGGGTCCGGGCAGCCTTATGTCATAACAGAGTCTAACCTCGTGTCTTTACATTAATTACGTATTTAGTTTGTGCCTAAGACCTCTCACATTGGGCTAACATTTGTAGCAACTGGTTAAGCCGGTTGGGTCCGGGCAGTTTTACGCTACAACTGAGTCCAACCTCGTGTCTTAGTCAATTAATTACACCTAATTAATCACCCTCATAATTTTATATTAATTATCCCTAATTAATCAAGTTTTCTTAACATGGGTAGACCTAACTTAATAGGTAAATTCCCATGGGGTAGACCTAACTCAATAGGTAAATTCCCAACACATAGTATGGGTACACCTAACCAAATAGGCAAATTCCCATACTATGTTTATTTATTTTGTGTTATGCATAATTATATTAATTTCACACAATCTTATTAACTTATGCATTTAATTACCCCATCGTTCCCACGTAATTTCGTTCATGATATAACACATATAAAAGGTGTCAACTTGCATATGAATGAACATGTTTCAAAGGTGCCATCTTGCATATTAACAAACACATAACTTGCATATGAACTTGCATAACATGTCACATAACTTGCATATAATATGTCACATAACTTACATATTCATTTTGCATAACAAACTTGCATATTAGCTTATAGACTTGCATAATGTGTCATCATGAACTTGCATATTAATAAACATGTAACTTGCATATTTACATACATGTAACTTGCATATTAACAAACATGTAACTTGCATATAAAGAAACATGTAACTTGCATATTTACATACATGTAACTTGCATATTAACAAACATGTAACTTGCATATTAACAAACATGTAACTTGCATATTTACATACATGTAACTTGCATATTAACAAACATGTAACTTGCATATTTACATACATGTAACTTGCATAGCATATTACCATGAACTTGCATAACATGCATATGATTACATAGCCCACAACTTGCATATTTAGCATCATGCAAACATAACATACATCATATTAAACTTGCATAAGCTTACATACTCAACATGCATAAACATAAGATTAATGCTAACATCATATCATATGATTCAAAGCTCATTAACCCACATACAAAACCATAAATCTCATCACATCTCATCTAATTAGTTTACCAAAAGATCATCAAAGTGATAGAAACTCACAACTAGCAACTTTGAACACCAAATGAAGAAGATTAAGATGCTAAGAAGGGATTAGAAGTTGATTAGAGAGTGATTAGTATGCAACCCTCTTCATAAAATTAGTGGAGGCCATGAGAGCTAGCATTTTGCCATAGTTTAGTTACTAGGTTTAATTATGAATGAATTAGGGTAGGTTAGGGTCTTATTTATAGATTAGGCAAGTGTTTTAGGCCATAGGATTAACCCTAGATTCAATCCAAGCCATCAAAGCATGTCTTGGGGAAGAAGTCAAGTGTAGGAACCATCTAGGGCCTTTAGATTAAAGATGGACCATGAGAACCATTCAAATGCAAAATCTGCACTTGAGCGAATCGGCCCACGGGTTGACAGCCAAACACCCTGGATTAACCCCTAGTCGACCCAGCGGGCTCGGGTCGACTTCAAAAATCGGCCGGTTCGGTTATTCCCCTCTCCCAATTCGCTGTTTTGAGCATTTTTTGCATATTTATTAATTAAATTTTCAATTATATATATATATATATATCAATATATATATATATATATATATATCTACACAACCCATTTCACTTAATTAAGTATACTTTAATTTGGGAATTTTTCGTGAAACTTCGCGAGGCCATATCTTGGTCATACGGACTCCGATTTTCGAAAACTCGGACTCTATTTCGCGTATTTTTCCGAGACGAACGCAATGGCATAGCCCGTTTCCCTTGATTCCCATTTTAGAATTAAATTCTGCCTCGATTTATGTTATTACAGGTTATTGAAAATACGGGTTGTTACATTCTCCCCTCCTTAAAGGATTTCGTCCCCGAAATCTTCAAGTTAGGAAGAACGTATCCTACCATCCAATCATCCATCTACTCAAAGCATCATCCACGAGCAATCATTGTCCTTACAAGATTCTAAATGCTGGATGGATATATGCAAAAGTGTGTGTATATGTACTTACCTAATGCGAAAATCAGGCGGTTACTGATACAGTAAACCTCCTTAATGCAAACCATGATAGTGCCATGCATCCAATATGTATGCGAAACCCTATTGACACATACAAATTTCTACATGCGTGCACAACCATACACAAAAATGCATCATCCATATGATAACACAGCCATGATACATCCATCAATCTAACTACCACATCCATTTATGCAATATGCAACATGAAGTGACTGAGCCGATCTAGTGCCTAATGTGTGTGTATATGCATCCACGAGCAACCACTAGCAAACAATTGCATCCATATGCATCCATCAACCATAACATGTTTCAAACACATGTTTCAACCATAGGTTTTACCCTATCTAAAGGTCATAGGTATTAGCGAGAGGATATACTAAAGATAAGATAAGTACTAGACAAGCAATAAAGGAGAAGTTAAAAGACATACTCTCAAAAAGAAATGGATACAAAGAACGCATCTTCGCTTCCGTCTCCCAAGTAGCATTGCTTTCGTCATCTCCCCATTGCACTTTAACTAGCTGGACTTCTCTGTTCCTCAACTTCCTAGTTTCTGACCCAAGGATGCGAGTAGGAGCTCGTCGAATCGTCGCGTCACGCTCTACCTCTACATCTCTAAGCAAACTCGGCTCTACCACCTCTGCGGTCTCATGTAAGCACTTCCTCAAATGTGATACATGGAATACATCATGAACACCACTAAGTCTGTCGGGCAACTCCACCCTATATGCCATCCGTCCAATCCTTTCCTTAATAGGAAATGGCCCAACAAATCTCGGTGCTAACTTCCCAACGGACCCAAAGCGAACCACATTTCTCAATGGAGATACTTTGACAAAAACCATATCCCCAACCTCAAACTCAAGTTCCGTCCTTCTCCGATCCGCATAAGATTTCTGTCTATCTTGCGCTGCTTTCATCCTTCTTCGAATTAAATCAATCTTCTCTGAAGTCTCTCTAACCATATCCGGCCCAAGCAAGATCTTATCCGTAGATTCCCACCAACATGTAGGAGATCGACAAGGCCTTCCATAAAGAGCTTCGAAAGGAGCCATACCAATACTGGACTGTAAGCTGTTATTATATGCGAACTCCACCAAAGGAAGATGTTCTTCCCATGTACCTCCAAAATCCAAGATACAAAGCCTCAAGAGATCTTCTAAGATACGGTTCACCCTCTCGGTCTGACCGTCCGTCTGAGGATGATATGCGGTGCTCAAACACAACTGAGTCCCTACCGCCTCTTGCAAACTTCTCCAAAACTCACTAGTAAAGATAGGATCTCGATCACTCACAATGCTGGATGGCACGCCATGCAATCTAACAATCTCCCTAACATAGACCGAAGCAAGCCATGGAGCGGTCCTCTTACTCTTCACGGGTATAAAATGGGCACTCTTGGTAAGTCTGTCCACCACAACCCAAATTCCCGTATTGCCCTTCCTCGATCTCGGTAACCCATCGATGAAATCCATCGAGACACTATCCCACTTCCACTGCGGAACTTCCAATGGGTGTAGCAACCCACCGGGTTTCCTTTGCTCCGCTTTAACTTGTTGGCACACTAAACATCTAGCCACATACTCGGCTACATCTTTCTTCATACCGGCCCAGAAGAAAACTCTCTTCATGTCTTGGTACATTTTGTCTCCACCGGGATGAATAGTCATTCTTGAACGATGTGCATCATCCAAAATAGCCTTCTTCAAACCCTCATCTTGCGGTACACAAAGTCTACCGTCTCTATGCAACCATCCCTTATCATCTATGGTGTATCTACCCAAATGGCTGGACGACTCCCCTCTTATAAGCTTCTCTACCAACACAACCAACTGTGGGTCGTCTCGCTGAGCCTCGCCAATCCGTCTCAAAAGAGTAGGTCTAACCTCCAAGGATGCCAACAAACCAGGTACAAAATCAACAGAAGGTCTGAAGTCAAACAAAGAAAGAAACTCCAAGCTTCGTCGTTCCACGAACAATGGACTCAAAGATAGCCTTTTTCTACTTAAGGCGTCTGCCACCACGTTACCCTTACCAGGGGTATACGCTATCTCGAAATCATAGGATGCTAAGAACTCCATCCACCTTTGCTGTCTTAAGTTTAAATCCTTCTGAGAGAATAAGTACTTCAATGATTTATGGTCGGTGAACAACTCGAATCTCTCACCAAGAAGATAATGGCGCCAAGACTTAAGTGCGAAAACAATCGCGGCCAACTCTAGATCATGGGAAGGGTAATTCTTCTCATGCACTCTCAATTGTCTCCCTCCATAGGCTATTACCCTTCCCTCCTGCATCAAGACTGCGCCTAATCCTGTTCCACAAGCATCGGTATAAACAACAAACGGCTTACTCCCATCTGGAAGCACTAAAACTGGAGCGGTGGTCAAAGCTCTCTTTAACCGTCGGAAAGCATCATCACAATCTACATCCCATGAGAAAACCAGATTCTTCTTCGTCAAGCGGGTTAATGGGGCTGATATCTTCGCGAAGTCTTTGATGAACTTCCTATAATATCCTGCCAACCCCAAGAAACTTCTTACTTCGGTAGCATTTTTAGGAACTTTCCAATCCTGGATAGATACTATCTTTGCGGGATCCACAGCTATCCCTTCCTTAGAGACCACATGCCCTAAGAATCGCACTTCTCTTCTCCAAAAATGACATTTAGAGAATTTAGCTTTAAGACCATGTGCTCGAAGAGTCTCCAACACTTCTCTGAGATGTAAGGCATGCTCTTCTTCACTCTTGGAAAAGACCAAGATGTCATCCACAAAAACTACTACAAACTTATTCAGATACTCTCTGAACACTCTACTCATGAGATCCACAAAGTATGCAGGGGCGTTTGTCAACCCAAATGGCATCACTAGCCACTCATAAAAACCATCCGGAGTCCGGAAAGCAGTCTTCTCTATACTGTCCTCCGCCACTCTCAACTGATGAAACCCTGTAGCTAAATCCATTTGCGAAAACACTGAGGCGCCAACCAACTGATCAAAGAGATCATCTATCCTCGGTAATGGGTGTCTATTCTTCTTTGTGAGCTTATTAAGTTCCCTATAATCCACACAAAGTCTGAGGGACCCATCCGCCTTCGTGGCAAACACTACTGGAGCTCCCCACTCCGATATACTTCGCCTTATAAACCCCTTCTCAAGCAACTCCCCTACTTGCTTATGAAGTTCCCTTCTCTCCCGAGGAGCCATGTGGCGCACTGGCAAAGACACTGGTTTGGCATTATCCACCAAATAAATTCGGAAATCTATCTCCCGCTTCGGAGGCAAACCCTTTACTTCTTCAAACACATCCGGATATTCCCGGACTACTCTGACAGAATGCAAACTCTCGACCGAAGCATCGAGCGATTCAAGATAACTTAGCAAAACAGATTCCATGGGATTGCAAGAGATCTCGAGAGTGTTACCCAAGCGGGTCATGAGCCTGACAACTCTCCTTTCGCAATCAAGAACGGCACCATTACTGGATAACCAGTCCATGCCCAAGATCAACCCATAGCCCGTGAAGCCCAATACAAAAGCATCACATCTAAACTCAACGCTAAGTATAGAAATCTTCAAACCCAAACATATCATAGACAGATATATGGAGCCCCCAATTGGGTTT
>JASFAX010007677.1:0-20172 GCA_030737875.1 Allium sativum | reverse complement strand
GATGTTCTTTCATTGAGCCTTTCATTCCAATTCTAACTTCATACATCCAACTACGGTCAATGTAATGATTGAACATTTTTCCTGATTCAAAAATATATGTCAGTGATTTCGATAACACATACATATATTGTTCAAAGAATTTATTTAACGCATGAATATTTTTAATGGTTCATACATATAATAAAAATGTGTTTTTTATTGTTCAAGGAATTTATTCAACACATGAATATTTTTAGTGGTTCATACATAATAAAAATGTGATTTTTATTATCTAAGCAATTTATTTCTATCATGAATAAATTATTAACACATGAATATACTTGAATATATGAAAATAATTCAAACACATGAATATTTCTGAAAATTTCGGCAGCATAACGACGGGTTAATTAAAACCGGCACCGTCCCGATGTACGGCTCCTCGCACTACCTTAAAGCCTCGCAGCTTTTGACAAGGGGGATTTCAATAATCTATTTCGTACGCAGACGAATTTTTTTTCTACAAACTAATCATATTTGGTTTCAACCAAAATCAACCATCAAACACAATCCTACTTGCGCCATACATAGTCATTCCATTTCAATAATTTCCACAATACAATTCATTTTCAAGCCCCGTCTATAACCCAACAATTTCAGAAACATCGCTTTTAAATAGCTATATCCAACAACATGTACACCAATCTCATATCCAATAATTACATACGCACAAAATAACGGTTCGTTAAAACATACATTAGCAAAAAATCAACCATCACACTGATAAACAACTAAATCAACAATTTAGGGTTCCAATCATTACTAAATCAACTACATTAATTCAACAATCATTGTATAATCAACTAACACATACATTTATATCATTATTAAGTAATTAATTCATGAAATAAGGTTAGAAATCATACCTTAGAGAGAGAGAGCAATTGGTTTGGAGGAATGGAAAGGGCTTGAGAAGGTCGGAGGGGGGAGGAGACAGGCGGCGGCGTTTGACCGGCGGCGGCGGGTGTCGGCTGGCGAAGGCGGCGGTGACGGGGGGTCTGGTAGGGTTTGGGTTTGTGGGTTTTGATTTGGGGAGGAGAGCAATCGTGAATGTTATTTCTTCCTGTAGCTTCGCGGTTATATTCATATGGGCGACGGTTGGCGATGGTTGGCGAGGGCCGCCTTTTTTATCCGTCGTTATGGTTCGTAACCAATTTGAGCTTTTCTTGTAGTCTAACGTGCATGCCTTTCAACGTTAGCATAGTAACCTTGCATATTTTATCTTGACATTTGTTGAAGCACCTCTATGTTCATCTGTTACGTCCCCTTTTGTTACCAAGTGTATGTCTCACGCATGAAAGAAAAATCTTGTTCCTTATGTTCCCTGGTGTATATTTCGGTAATTTTCATGGTTAACATACTCGAACTAATTAAATTATTAGGACTAAATAAATTATATTTTTGTGTTAATCAAAATTTTCTTATTTGAAATAAGTTTAATCCTGACTCGGGTGTTTTGTGATTTTGCATGGAACGCTCGGGTCAGGTCCTAAGTGTTCCAGACTTAAGATTTCAGTTCGCAAAAACTGGAGAGGAACATGAAGGCGCATATGCGTGCGCAGGCTAGACTAAAGTGTAAACTTATTTTTTTTTTTTAAATTCATGTACATATTTTATACTTCTGCTGTATAAAAAAATGATTGGTAAAACTCTGATGTTTTATGAAAATTTTATTCCACTGAAGTTGTTGTACTATGTGATTTTGTGATTATTTCTGTTGAGGGTCCGTTTGGCGCACATCCCTGTAAAGTTTCAAAATTAAGCTCACATCCGGTCCAACTTTTCATGTAAATTAGGTCACTATTTTTCAAAAATTCATGAAAAAATATATAAAATATATAAAAAAGTCACGAAAAATCATTATTAAATAAGACACATACATGCCAAAAAATTCATACATTAAAACAATCAAAAACCACATCAAAACCCAAAATAACACAAAAACAGAGAAACAACAAGTTTACGCATCAAAAGATGCACATATTCATATATAGTTACGTACATTCATGCTTATATTTCAGTGTTGTGTCCAACTGCAGTATAAATGCATACATGTATGCAGCAAAACAACATTATATGCATCCTTTTGTGCATATAATCAAATCTAGCCTGTTTTTTTTTCCAATTATTTGCCGTTTTCAGACATTGTTGCACGCATCTATGCTCTTATATAGAATATACGCATACATTCAAGCGCATATTCAGAAGCCATCATCCCTTTTAAATTTGTTGCACACATGCATGCATATATACAGAATAGTTGCATTCATGTATGCAACTATTCATAGCACATGAATCTCAGTTCAACTTTGTATGCATACATATATGCGTATATTGGTTCAGATTTTCAACATAAAAAACTGTATGAATATATGCATGTATGTATGCTACTATTGGCAATAGTTGCACAGATGTATGCAACTTTTTTTTTGAATGCTTTTGGGAATATTTCCTATTTTTTGAATTTTTTTTTAGTGAGTGCTGCCTTTTTTTTTTTTGTGCTCAAAATAGGTAAAAGGCGGAAGTGGCTGGGGCAACAGGCGGAAGGGAGCAAAAAGTTTGGGCGGTAGCTCAATTCTAGGGACCGATGATGTGCACGTAAAAATGCACATTTATATTCACAGATTTATTCTCGTTTAGTACTAATAAATGTCATATATGAGTATTTTATCAAGTTTATATAATAATTGAATTGATTTCAAAACATCATGCATTTATCATCATATAGGGGAAAATGATCATTTTTGTGCTTATATTATTTTGAGAATTTTACTTGGACATTTTTCATATTTTTACAGAAATTGGATGCATGCAGAAAAGGACTTCATAAAGATATGGTGTATGCAGAAATTGGATGCATGCAGAAATTGGATATATGCATACAAAGGAAAAAAAGGGAAAGAAATCAATGGAGCGGGAATCAATTCAAAAGGAGGAAATCAATGCCTTGCCAAAAAAATTGATGAAAGGGAAATCAATCAATGGAGAGGAAATCAATTCAAATAGAGAATTAATGGAGGACCATATTCGCTCTCCTTCCTTCTTTAGTGGAGACACAAAATTATGGCTTCATGAATCATTATTGCTAAAAGACAAAATGCAGCTTAAAGCGGGGGCGTTCTGGGCAGCACGCAAAAAGTTAGTTTAGGGTTTTCCCTCATGTATAAATAACCCATGTATGATAATGTAAAGATCATCTTGGATTTTTGTTTAATTGAGAGTAGCTGAAATCAAAAACTCTATTTTTTTCTGCCATGGCTTCTTAGCCATTTCTTTTTTGTAATCTATCGCTTTAATGCAATATTAATTTGTTTTTTTTCATTTACATGTTATTTTCTCTTCTGCAAATAGAATAGATTTTTTTCGTTATTTGCTCTTTACTTTGTTCTCTTTTATAATAAAATATCTTTATGTTATCATTGAATCCATTATGAGTAGCTAAACCCCTTCAATTTAGGGGTAGTGAAGCTCTCATGATTCATGAATAATTAACATAAGAATTTCATGCTTCTAACTCTCTTATTTGAGCTTAATCAAAAATTGGATATAGGTAAAGCAAAGATTTTATATGGTGAAAATTGATAGCACATGTTGGTTGATTATTCCCAAATGTGTTATACTCATATCATTAATAGAATCATACTTTATCTTTAGCACATGTTGAATTATTATTTTCTATGTGATAATTAGGGCTTTAAGTTTGTATTGAAAATTGATGATTTATGTAGCTTGAGTTTTCTAGCATATAAATCATGCTTGTATGAATACAACACTTAATGTGCTAGTTATTAAAGAGAGTAAGAACCCTTTTTTATGTTAATTAGATTGATGTTGATAGTGAATCCACTCCTAAATTGTCTCTTAGTTCCACATTTATTCAGTTTAAAATTGTTAGTTTTTTTTAGTTTATAGTTAACAATTTCACTCGCTTTCAGTTTAATTTGATTGAGTAAGATTAGAATAAACTCTTTCCTTGTTGATCGACTCGTATTCTCCACGTACTACGATTGTACGCCGTGCGCTTGCGGTATTATCATGATATTTCATGTTAACGGTTTTCTAATTTAATGGAATATCCGTTTAGCGAACAACCGGGTTTACATGTAAACATTGGGAGGGAAGAGGATTTAATTTCAAACTTAAATAGGGATGTGACACTAATATTCACTTCTGTTAAACCCTGTAAGCTAAATAGAGATCTGCCATTTCGAGCGGTTTAAGTTGGTTTAATTACCGACTTGAAGCGATCGATAAGGTAGGTCGTTACAGTTGGTATCAGAGCTAGGTTATACAAAGCTAGCTTATGGAGTTTAATAAGAATCAGTCACTAGAAATTACACTAGAGGGAGGTAATTTGAAATATAAATTGTTTTGAAACTAATATTTTGAAAAAGTTGCGCAGCAGAAGCGTTTTGAAATTAATAAATTTTGAAACAAATTTGTTTTAAAATTGACAAATTATTTTGATAATATGGTTTTGTCTTAAATATTTGGAAATGACGTATCTTATAAAATGAGAATTTTGAGTATTTTATTCAACGTCAAGATTGGACTATTGAGTATGTAAGATTTTGAATATACGTCAAGCTAACGTGTGTATAAAATCTTATATGTACTAGATGGATATGAAATCACACTCTAGTCGCTTGAAGATGATTCTGGTGATTGTTGCCACACCACCATTATTTATTTTCGAGTTTCGAAAGTGGGATAATGATATGATTCTGATTAAAACATCGAGAAATACTTAAGTTATACTGATAAACATTTGAAATGGAATTTTTTAAGTTATTAAATATACTAGTAATTTTGAAAAAAAATTGTATTTTCAAGTGATTATCCAAAATGTTTTTGAAACAAAATATTTGAATGGAGAATCCGTTTTGTCGTTAAATAATAATTTTGATGATAAATTTTCGTCGTTAGGATTCGCTATCGAGTTTCAAAGTGACGGAGACCAGTATAAATAGCTTTGCTACTTATTTGTTTGATAAAGTGAACTTAATTTACGAAATATTTTTTTTCAATATAAATATGAATATTTTGAATGAGTGAAGTAAAATCTAGAATAAAATCATGAGTTTGGATTGAGAGATATAATCTTATATATTAGGATAGTCTAATCTGAACATCTTGAATAAAATATATCTCGAATAAACAACCGAGTTTGAATTCCTGACAATTAATTAAAAACTCGATTTTCTGACTAGTTAAATAAATTCGATCATTTCAAATGGAATTTAAAATTTTGAGTTATATCCTTATAAGCTCAAAAGAAATTGAGTGTGTATATAAATTTTGAACAATTAGTTCAACTTGGAACGTAACCAAAATTGAGGCTTAAATTTCTAATCAAATTGAAAATGAAGATTTAAATGGGAAACTCGATATGTAAGCTAATTTGAACCTTTGGTTCAATTTGAAATATAACTGAATTGAGTCTAAAGTTAAATCGAGTTTAACTTCAAAGTGAAACCATCATTAACTAAATTTTGAATTTTGGATAATTAATTCGAATTGGACTATTTTTGGAAAATTATAAAATTATTTGAACCATTTGCTTATAGTTATCTTTGATTGAAAACATTTTTATTTCAAAATCTATTTAGTTTATTCAAATTTAATTTTTCGAATTTATCTAATTTGTTTACCAAATCACCTTCAGTAGTGGCCAACGGGCTAGCCAGATTGACTTTGTCTTAACTAGAAGAGATAGTAAACGAGATTGTGTCGACTGCAAGGTTATACCTGGAGAATGTGTCGTCTCACAACACCAGCTCTTGGTATGCGTGTTTCGTCTTCGGGTGGTGAATGATAAGAGTGCGAAGATTAGTAGGACGAAATGGTGGAAACTCAAATGGAGATGCTTCACGAGTGTTTAAAGATAGAGTGATGGGAGAAGGGGCTTGGAATGTGGAAGGAGAAGCAAATGTCATGTGGAATGCGATGGCAACTTGCATTCGGAGAGTCGCTACTGAGGTATTTGGGATAATAGGAGGAAGCAAGCGAGAACCCAAGGATTCGTGGTGGTGGAATGACGAGGTACAAAAGGCTATCAAAGAGAAGAAGGAATGCTACAAATACATGCACCGTCATAAAAGCGGAGAGAACATGCACTGGTACAAAGTGGCAAAGAAGACTGCAAAGAGAGCAGTGAGTGAAGCAAGGGGATGAGCGTATGAAGATTTGTATCAAAAGCTAAGTACAAAGGAGGGTGAAAAGGACGTTTATAGAATAGCTAGGCTACGCGAGAGGACAAGGGACTTCAATCAGGTTAAATGCATTAAGGATGAGAATGATAGACTTTTGTTGAAGGACGATAAGATAAAGAATAGGTGGAGAGAATACTTTGATAAGATTTTCAACGAAGAAAGTGATATCTCTTCGAGCGAGTTGGAAGACTTATTCGACAGCACGAATAGACAATTTGTGTGGAGATTTCAAGAAGCTGAGTTAAAGGGGCCATTGAAACGTAAGAAACCAGGCAAGTCGGTAGGACCTGATGACATTCCTATTGAGGTGTGGAGATGCTTTGGAAATGCAAGGATAAGATGGCTAACTAAGTTGTTCAATAATATTTTCAATCAAACAAAATGCCAGATGAGTGGAGGAGAAGCATTTTAGTTCCAATATTCAAGAATAAAGGAGATATTCAAAGTTGCACAAACTATAGAGGAATTAAGCTTATGAGTCATACAATGAAGCTTTGGGAGATAGTTTGCGTGCAGCATTTGAGGAGGTTGACAAGTGTCTCTAGAAATCAATTTGGTTTTATGCCTGGAAGGTCAACCACTGAGGCGATTTTCTTGGTTAGGCAACTTATGGATAGATACAGGGAGCAGAAGAAAGATCTCCACATGGTTTTTATTGACCTGGAGAAAGCTTATGACAGAGTGCCGAGGAGGGTTATGTGGTGGGCTCTAGAAAGGAAGAGAGTGCCTTCAAAGTATATTACCCTTACTAAGGATATGTACGAGGGGGTTGTGACTAGTGTCAGGGCATGCGATGGTGAGACTTGAGACTTTCCAATTAACATAGGGTTACACCAAGGTTCGACTTTGAGCCCCTATATTTTTGCATTAGTGATGGATGAAATCACAAAAGGTATACAAAGGGAGATTCCTTGGTGTATGCTCTTTGCCGATGATGTTGTGCTGATTGATGAAAGTGAAATTGGGGTTAATCGACAACTGGAGTTGTGGAGGGAGACCTTGGAATCAAAGGGTTTCAGGCTTAGCAGAACTAAAACAGAGTATATGAAGTGTGAGTTTAGAAGTGTCAGGTCAGATGACAGAGATGTTACCCTGGCCGGTAGAGTAGTACCCAAGAAGGAATCGTTTCGATACTTAGGATTTATGTTGCAGTTTGATGGAGAGATTGATAAGGATGTTAGTTTTAGAATTCAAGCAGGATGGGTGAAATGGCGACTAACATCTGGCATTCTCTATGATAGGAAGATTCCTCAGAAGCTTAAAGGAAAGTTCTGTAGGACAACAATCAGGCCTGCAATGTTATATGGTGCAGAATATTAGCCTACTAAGAGGCAACACGTCCAGAAGATAAGCGTTGCAAAGATGCGGATGTTGCGTTGGAGCAATGGGCATACCAGACGAGATCGGATTAGAAATGAGGATAATCGGGAAAAACTTAGAGTTGCACCTATTGAAGAGAAGTTAGTCCAATACCGCTTGAAATGGTTTGGACATATCCAACGTAGACCATATGATGCACCTGTACGCGTTGGAATTATAGGCCGTGCCGAAGGCCTAATGAGAAGTAGAGGCCGACCTAAAATGACATGGGAGGAGATAATAAAGAGAGATTTAAGTAACTGGAGTTTATCGGAAGAGCTGGTAGTTGATAGGAGTGCATGGAAGTTGTCAATCCATGTACCAGAACCTTAGGGTTTTTTTTTTAATCATTTAGACTATATTTCACATTTACTGAACCTTTTTTACCTTTTATTACTATTTTAGATTTTATTTCACTTTTATTGAACCTTTTCACTTATTATTATTTATAAAAAAACTTTATCAGATGTCTTTTTATTTGTTTGGTTATTTTAAACCCTTTTAATATATATATTATTATCATCATTATTAATTTTATTTTATTTTAATTTTTGGTTCCATATCTTGCCAACCCAACTTGTTTGAGATATATGGCTTTGTTGTTGTTGTATCTAATTTGTTTACCAAGCCTATAAATTTTATTCAAATTCAATTTCTTTTTCAAGCTAGTTATTTTACAAAACCTATCTATTTATTTCAAACCCATTTCAAACTTATCTAATTATTTAAACTTGTTTTCCAAAAATCTATTTATTTATTCAAACTTATTTTATATCAAGCTATTATTGTTTTTCCAAAACTATTTTGTATGTAACTTAAATATTTGATAGAAGTATATATATCCAATTCAAATAATTTAAGATCCAAAATGATTGAAAAAAGATTGAATTGAAAATCGATAATCGAAATGTGAAACCCAATTTGAAATGTGAATATTTGATGATGAACCAATTTGTAAGTATGAATTTAAAATTTTGAAATGACCATGAATACTCGAACTGATTTGAAATTTATTTAATTTGATATTGAAATGAAAATGTGAAAGATTTTGACTTATGAATATTGTGATATTAAATGCTTGAAACTTATATGACTTATATAAGTATGGGAATAATCCGAAAATCGCTGATTTGGAAGATAATTGAAATAATAGTCTTATATAATAGAATTTATATGAGAATAATATGTTTGAATAATGTGATTTGGAAAGAAAATCTTATGAAAATTGATATTTGTGTAAGCGCGATATACGCGAAACACGAAATGAAGTACTATATATAGTATGCATGTTTTCAAAATGAAGATACAGGAAGTGCCTTCCATTGAAAATTGAAAATCGTATCAACGTTGGTACTCCATTGATTGGAGTATCCGTTTATACTGGAATCTCACTTGGTGGGATTACATTGATTATTATTACTTATATGTTCTAGCGTAATTCGAGGGACACGATGCCTACAGTTACAAGCGATTCCACAAGGATAGTGGCGCAACCGCTGTGTAACAGTGATCTAGACGCTATCCATAATTTGATGGGGGCGTGATGCCTACAGTTACATGAGATTCCACCGGGATAGTTGCGTAGCCATCGCGTAACTGCGATCTATGGCAACAACAATGGCGAAATTCGATGGGGTGTGATACCTACGGGCACAAGCGATTCTACTGGAATAGTAGTGTAACCGCTGCGTGTCTGCGATCCGTGGTGGATGTGAAGTATTTTCCGTATCTATTTTTAAAGGTTTTTAAGTATTTTCACTGGAAGTTGGAAATAAGTATATTTAGTACTTGAAAATTTTTAGTCGTGCGTCTGATCAACGTATGTCTAAAATTTTTAAGAACGAAAATAAACTTGTTAAGCCTTAGAGTTATAAAAGTATTTTGACGTTAAATAACAAATAAATAAGATGAAAATTTAATATTATATTACTTGAACGTAATGAACTAAGAAAGAGGTTTTATTGTTTTGCAAGCTCATAGCTTTGAAATATATCAAAATACTATTTGTCGCCTTTGGAAAGGAAAAGAACTAATGGAATGAATACGTTATTGAACATAAATCATTCTATTCTGATAATAGTTTTGATTTAGTTTGAATATACAATGTTGATTCTAAATAGAATCGTTTGCTCGATTCTTGATAACGAACACTGGCAAGAGTTTTGATGTGAATCTGAAATTTTCATCATAATTTATTGCTACGTAAGGAGAATAGAAGTTTCTAAACAAGAAGTCAAATCAGAAGCTCGTACTAGAGTGATCGAGTTAACGATACTAATCGGAAGCAAAATTTTGTGTTCGAACAAACAATCGAAGTTGATATGCGTATGAATGGTATATCCTTTAATTACTAGTTCCTTTTCGAGGACAAAATGTTCTGAGTGTGGGAGATTGTAACATTCTGTATATTTCGATCATATAGCTTATCGAAATTTAGTTTAATTATTGAATCTGAAATGGTTTACAATAAGTATTAAACGATAAATTTAATTTAAAATATATTTGTTCTGAAATCAAAACATGAAATTTATTTATAATGAAACATTGATCTTTAAGATTTATTATTTTCATTCAGAAGTGACTTAAACAATTTTATACTGAAAACATCAATGTTTAGTTGGTCCGTTTGTATCTGTTTTTGACGATTATTTGTGCTAGCAGCAACCAATATATCTAAAATAATAATAAAATTGTAAAATTAAAATAAAAATCTAAAATTAATTATTTGAGATGCATCTAATGAGACATAGCGGAGGAATGAATTTTATTGAAAAATTTGCAAATTTGTACCGTTCGTGCTAATTTAATTTAAACCATTTAATGTACCGCTACGCTTGGAACGTTGTCAGAACTTGAGCGAATTTAACAAAAAATACTAGACTAAATTTTAAGAATAACGTTATTTTTCATTTCGCGAAAATCAGACGTTTTGACCTCCATTTAATTATTTTCACATGCGAATTTTACGTTAAAAGGGGTCCATAACGCGTTTTTGATTAGAGCATCAAGGCACTGCAAACTATGTACCGTTGTGTCTGTCTCATCGCGCTAGATCCATGTAGTATATTTATTTGTTTGTTTCGATAATCGGTGCATCATATAATTGGAGAATAGCTTTTGCAGTTAATTTCGAAAATAGCGCCATTTGAGTTTGACTGTCCTTATTTGAGTTCACCATATTTTTTTTTAGTCATCTTGGGTCTGCAAACAACCTTCACATGGTATTTGAACTATCAAAAGTTGAAAAGAGTTGGACACATATAGTGTATATATTTAAGCAACTAGTATGTTACGTTACATGTATTGTAACACAAAATAAATGGAATGTTGTCCTATTCTTCCAAATCCCAAACGCCTCTTCACAAATAAAAATAAGAATATAATCAAACTTTGTATGCAACGTTCACTTTGCATGCTTTTAATTGTTTCCAAAATACCGAGGGTTCATGCATCTCTTTGCATCCATCCCTTTGCCATGCTTTCATTCCTTCTGAAATGCATGGAAACCATGCATGCGCTGATTTAAGAAAAGGAAAAAAAATAAGGAGAATGTCCGCTTGCCATCTTCGTTATTAACCGGTAGCCATTCAAACTTCTTCTAAGTTAACAACGCCTGGGAAAGATTTCACGCATTTGGACCATGTCTTTTCCAACATGTAACCCCTCTCTCCACCCTTATTTGCTGATTTCAACTTTTAGTACAAAACCTGAAACCTTGTAGTTAAAGAACAAAAGCATGAAACAAAAATAGGAACAAAAAAACGTAAACTATTTAGTTTAGAAACGGGAACGTTTTACCCGGTCAGTATAGATTTTTGTGCATCTAGGAGATAGGTGTAGACTTGTTCAAATGGCTACATGTATATTATTTTTAGTGGCCACCGATCTGGAATTGGCTCCATTGCCCAATCACCCGATGCCACCACCATCTCTCCATGCTCCCCATCCTCCTGGATGACCACCTTCAGCTTCTCTTTCCGCTATTGCCATCACCGCCGGCCGCTAAGACCAAATTCTTCCATGACTCCAGCGTTGTTGCCGAAGCCACTACAACCCACAATCAGCAAAAGCAAATGCCCAACAGCTCCAAAACTCGTGCCGCCCGTTCCGAACTACCTTCGGCCTGCTCCCGCGTCGTCGGCAAAATGGTAAGTTTATGCTTACAATTAAGCTCTTTTCAATTATTTAGACCAAGACAAAAACTAAATACAATAATAGTTCCTCCTTTTGGTTTGATGACTGTCGTGATTCGTGCTGGGGTTTGTCCATGATTTGTTGCGTATTGAACTAAAAACACTTGAACCTGGTACATCCACTTGAATGAATCAAACGAATGTTATGCTGTTGGAAATGCCATGTTAAAGTGTTAGCTAATATTGCTGCCATAACCTGTATTTCTGCCTCATTTATTCAACTTAAATTCCACTATTTTAGAACTTGTACATTCGGCCATTCCCTACTGTCACCAATGATATCACCTATCAGTTGTTAATACACATCTCTATTCTTTGGCATATGACAATGATCGTTCCAATGGGTTAGAATTAGATTATATACCGATAAGTGTTATTTTTCTTCTGTGATCGGGTAATTACGTGATTTGTGTTATTTTGACATTATATATTTTTGTACAAGTATCAACTATTATATGCTTTTTTTCAACATATTCAGTAAAACATTTTTAGGAAGTACTAAACTGGTTTTTTGTAGCCAACAAGTGTTTGGTGAAGGGAATCATTTGATATATAATACAATATCAAATTAAAACAAGTGTGCTTTACCAAAGAAGGTAGTCAAACTGATGCAGTGTAAGGATTTTGTTAAGATGATATGTTACCTTCTGGTTAACAGTGGTTTCATGATATCTTTGTTAATAAAAAATTTAGGTTTATTAAAGATGACAGTATAATGAAAACATTTTCCATATGTAATTACACAAAATGGTTGTTTCTTCACCCATTTTATTCCTCTTTTGAACCTTGAAGACACTTGTGAGTCGTAGCACTTAACCTCGAGCACTTATATTGTCCTATATACCATGTCTTTGCTGGAAACTTGAAATTTATGTTTTTGCCTTGCCTGATGCTGTTTAGATTTATAGTTGCATGCATGTTGTTCTTTAGTATCTTACTGGAACCTACCTTACATGGAATGAATATGGATATATAATGGCCATTTATTTGATGTTATGAAACTATCTTAGGTTTAAGTATGCTACACTAGGGGATTTGTACTACTTAAAATGCTTGCTGCATGTACTCCAATCATTTAGCATACATGGCTTTCAACGTTAGCATAGTAACCTTGCATACTTTATCCTGACATTTGTAGTGCTGAATCACCTCTGTGCTCATCTGTAACATCCCCTTTTGTTACCAAGTGCTTGTTTCACGCATGGAAGAAAAATCTTATTGGTTATGTTCCCTAGTGTATATTTCGGTAATTTTCATGGTTAACATACTCAAACTAATTAAATTATTAGGATTAAACAAATTATATTATGTGTTTATCGAAATTTGCTTACTTAAAATAAGTTTAATCCTGACTCCGGTGTTTTGTTTTTTTGCATGGAACCCTCGTGTCAGGTCATAAGTGTTCCAGGCTTAAGATTTCAGTTCGTAAAAACTGGAGAGGAACGTGAGGATACATATGCACGCGCTGCCCAGACTAAAGTGTAAACTTATTATTATTTTTAAATTCATGTACATATTTTATTCTTTCGCTGTATAAAAAAATGATTTGTAAAACTCTGATATTTTATGAATATTTTTATTCCATTGAAATTGTTGTACTCTATGATTTTGTGATTATTTCTTTTAAATCCTGCAAGCAAAATAGCAATCTGTCGTTTCGAGCGGTTTAAGTTGGTTTAGTTACCAACTTGAATCGGTCGAAAAGGTAGGTCGTTACATCATATGATGCAATGCAATTGTCCATGAAGATTTTGGTACTGTCCAACGCATAAAAATAGAGTGATTATGTAACAACCCGAAAAATGCGAGCCAATTTAAAAATTTTAAATTGGTTATTTTTAAAGAATTTAAACAATTGAAGTAGAATATTTCAATGAAATATTGAATTGGAAATAGTGTGGCAGTTTGAAAATTTGAATTCAAACTTTGACTGAATGTACCAGGTGTAAAATATAACGGATTTTAGTGAAACAAAAAATATTTAAATCTGTTTATGAATACCTTTCTAACGAATCTGAAAAATCGAAGTTTCGTAGCGGGAATCAAAAGTTATCGCCAAATGAATTTTCAGAAAGGTCGCTATAGAGAATATATAGCCCTTGAAAATAGACATCTTGCAAACGACCTCGGATTCGACGAAACCACTTTTGTTGGATCCGGGATGTCAAACTATTGCTAGGTTTCAAATTTCATAATTTTTGAAGCTAGTATGCGAGCGTGGCAAAAGAAAATGTGATTGGTCAATTTCTGTTAAATTGGATCGACCAGAAAATGGCCATTTTTCAAACGATCTCAGAATTCGACGAAACTAGTTTTGTTGGGACCGTAGCGTCAAATCATAGCTAGATTTATTTTTCTGGAATTTTTCGAATCAGTTTGTGGACCTGGCAAATTGAAATGTACGTTCAAATTGAATATTGAATGTTTTATACTTCGATTTAAAAAATAACTGACTGTAACAGTCGAATTGGCCTGCGAAACATATCCCATTGTGTCCGGGATGGGGGTATTTAGCTAGGGGCGACAGTCGTTGGGTTTGAAAAGGAGTTCGTATGGAGAAACTGGTATTTTCAAATTTAAAATAAATTAAAAATAAAATATAAGGGCCAATCACCACACTCCCTCTCACTTCCCTTTGACCTGTCAAAACCCGCCTCTCTCCTCTCGTTCACGACGGAAACAGCTTCCGTTCTTCCCACCCATTTTCCGGCGAAACCAAGAAGAATCAGCCCTTCCCCTTTGCAACTTATTGAAGGTCTCGATCCCCTCTTTAAATCCATACCCGATTCATCCACCCTTGTCGCCCCAGTCTCGAGATTCGCGCCCCCCAAGGTCCGCCGCGCCGACCAGATTTTCCCCCTCCACCGTGCTGCGAGTCAGCCACCACCACCACGAGCCTGAAGCCCTCTTGACGCTCTTTTACGTGGTGCAGTCGGATTTTATTATCGTGCAACGATCGAAGTGAAAGATCGAAACCTAGTTTTGAACAACATTGAAAGGTATCGGCTTTATTATCTTTGAACTGAAAATAATACTTTTAAGTGTTGCAAAATTTGAAAAATCATATCTTTATGGTGTGTTAACGAAATTCGATGAAACAGGAAACATCGTGACCACAAGGAGGCTCTCTACATTCTAGAGGAGACCGCGGATTTTTCTGAGCTAGCTACGATTTTTAGCGTCTCGAAAACCAATGTGAGAAATCTAAATTGAAATGTGTGAACGAAATCGTGTTGTATAAGTAATATAAGCGAAGTGTAAATTATATACGCATTGTATACCTCATGTACATGTGTTGTATAAGTAATATGAGCGATGTATAAATTATACAAGCGTTGTATGAAACAAAAATGCTTTGAATTGTGTTGAAATGGAAGTGAAATATTTATATATATATATATATACACTCCCCTCGTCCACAAACCATGGACGATATTTATTGCTTGTGATTGGCGTGAAAATATGTGGTATGACGAATGGTTGAAAATAATTGTTTGTGTTGGATTGTGGTTGAAAAATACCTTTGTGGTTGAAAAATACCCTCTTGTGGTTGAAACAAATTAGAATAGGATTGTGGAAATGAAAATAAAACATGCCGCCTGCATGCGAACTAGATGCATGAAATCCACATTGTCAAAAACCGCGAGGTTTTAAGGTAGAGCGAGGAGCCGTACATCGGGACGGTGCCGGTTTTAACTACCCTGCCGTTATGCTGTCGAAATTTTCTGAAATATTTATGTGTTAGAATTATTTTCATTTGTCGAAATTATTTTCATATGTTGAAACCACATTCGTGTGTTGAGTAGAAATTCATTCGTTGAATAGAAATTTGTGTGTTGAATGGTATTCGTGTTTTAAATAAATAGCTTTAATAATAAAAATCACATTTTTATTATATATGCGAACTATAGAAAACATTCATGTGTTGAATAGAAATTCATTCGTTGAATAGAAATTCATGTGTTGAATGGTATTCGTGTTTTAAATAAATTGCATTAACCATAAAAATCACATTTTTATTATATATACGAACTATAGAAAACATTCATGCGTTGAATAGAAATTCATGTGTTGAATGGTATTCTTGTTTTAAATAAATTGCTTTAACCATAAAAATCACATTTTTATTATATATACGAACTACAGATAACATTCATCTATACTATACTATTAAAGCCGAGTTGAGCATTCTATGCTCTCACGCCTCCTCTCATTTATCAATTCGTGTCTTGACACGTGGAACTAGAAGTCTAAACATCTTGCCCTACCCCTAGCCCTTTTTTCCCATTCTTTCTTCCGTGTTTTTCATCCTACAATTTATCGTTCTTCCTCAAACCTAAATCCCCTTTTTTTAAATAGAAAATTGGTACTTTAAATCCCCGTTTTTCCAACCATCCACATTCCTATTCACGAAGATTCAAATATTCATAAATCAGGGATCTGCCTTTCTACTGTAGGCCCTTAAAATCAATCCTATTATGCTTTTCAGTTTCAAACGTTTTTTGGTAGATGGTTTCGTCTTACAATCTATGATACCCTTCAACTTCGATCCTCTACCAACCATGGCAACATCGGAGGCGAATCGTTTCCAATCTCAGTTCAATGATGAGTACCGAAGGAATAGAGGCAAAATTTCCCTAAAATTTTCTTTCTCCTCTAATTCTTACAATAACCTTTAATTTCTATGCGTATGATTTGTTATATTGCTATTTTGATGCTCGATTTACCGCTGAAGCTGTGGCCTTGCACCTTCAAAGCTTGATAAGTGTTCTTACTATCTTCGTTTGTATTTTGTATGCAGTTTAGAGGATGTACTATTTCAACGGATCAAACAAGGATGAACATGTTATTATTATATGGTATTGTGTTGTGCATAATTACACCATTTACATGTAAATTTGGAGTTTAAATTTCATTTATTTTTCCAATATACTTATGCTATTTATATATTAAACTACTGTAGCTTGATCCAAGGTCTAGCATGCATCAGATTCATTCTTCCTTCGCTGTGCATGGTTCTAAGCCGACTGAAACGGGGACAGCATGTTAACAGCAACAAAACCAAGATATTATCATATTTAAGAACAGGTTAGTTTGATTTGCCCATTTCTTTATTTATGATAATTGATAAAAGATCATAAATTCTCTTATTCAATTGTTAGTATTGTCAATTTACCCTTTATGTCTGCACACCTTTATGACCGCTTTTACTTTTCATGTTGTAGGATGAATGTGCATTGTGTTTGCTCCACAAATCTATATGTTTTAGGTTAAAATTTTGTTTTTAAATTTATTTCACTAATGTAGATTCATATGCACCATATAAAATTATGTTTTCTTATATGAATATGTTTTTATATATATTGGCCATGAGAAATAGAGCATCAAACACTTTATATCATCTTTATATAATAGTCAATACTATTACGTTCATTAGTTGCTTTTAAATTGACTGCATCAATGCATAGGGAATCATTTACCTTCTGTTTTAAGACTGTTCACTTGAATAATGGATTTTGATTCTACTTGGATAGACACGTTCAATCCTACAGGTTAAGGTATTTCGTGCCTTAGTTGCATATTACTAAACTGATTTAATTCTTAACCACAGGGGAAGATAATTCTATAAAAAAAACTTACATTTCTCTACAAACATGCATGCCTATATGTTTAACACTTTTCTAACAAAATCTGTGGACTTTAAAACCAACAATTATGATTATAATCACAATGATGTTATGATTTCTTTGATTATATATGTTATTATAAGCTTTTTCATGTCCTAACCTCTTCATAAAAAAAAAATTGTAACAAAGTTTCATGGATGCTCAAGATATTTAAAGGAAGCAAACATCCTAAAGGCTAAAAGTGTGCAAATTGGTAAGTGGAAGCAAAAAATGGGATGAAAAAAAAAGCAATGGTAAGAAAAACAATTATTCTCATTGTACATTTTTTGTTTATGCAATATTCACATGAATGAAATTGGAGAATGTGTGTTCTTTTTGTGAGTTTCTATCCTATTTTTAAGACAATTTTAGTTAACACTGTCTTCCAATTCAATGTTAAAATAAATCTATATATTTTCGTTAATGGTTAACCATTAGCTGTGCTTTATTCATTTCACTTACTATAGAGTTTGTTTGTTTCTTTTAGATGATTAAGAATTTTGTTATTGATTGGTTAACCTTTTTCCTCATTGCATAGTTAAATAATTATGATAAAATGATAGAATTTTGTTAAGAATTTTAGTAAACACCTAATGAAACTCAAATGAGGCTTGAGTGATACATATTGAATGTTTGAAATTCTTGCTACGTATTTGAAGACTTGAATGGATTGTCTTTAACATTTCTATTTTGATCTAATGCTCAAATGAATCATGGCATTAAATTATACTATTTTGATCTGTGTGTTAAACTATGAAAGAGATATCAGTACTTTATTATTAATGAGCATCTAATGACATTAATATATTACCATAATAATGTATATTCGTAATAATATATACATATTTTAATCGTGTCAGCATAAAGCTTTACTGAATAAGTTGGTTGTCAAACTACATAGTTTCTCATATATTAATTTGACGAACTCCAAACGACACGTATTTAGGCCAGTGATGATGGCCTATATTGGTGGTGACGTTTTTGTTTGCTACATGATTAGCTTTCTCCCAAATTTCTTCAAGGACTACCTTTATTTTGAACTGAATCTACATCTTTACATGTAATATTTTGTTAGTTAGATATTGCATTTTAGGCTTTATTGATCATATATTGAATTTTATTATCCTTACCAAATACATAAAAAGAATCAATGGAAGCTGTCTAATTCAATAGTTGTAGATTTAGGTTCCCTTTAGTTATATTTGGATGTATTTAACCCGTTGTACCATAGAGAAACTTGATCATACGGGTATCCTTTGAACTTGGTTCAAATAGAAGGAAAAAGTTCCAAAATTTATTGCACGAAGCTTAAACTTATGTAAAGAAGAAGCTGACATATATGAGCATTCATTTTATAGTAATATTTATGTCTTTAGCAACAAAAGCATGTTCCCATTTGATGATATGTTATGGTCCGCTAATAATCACAATAATTTGGTATGTACAAGATGGTACTTTTTTGTACCATGCAAACTTTAGATGCATGACGAATACACATGACAACCATACGGAAATGACCAAGGATAATGGATCAAGACAGCTTTGAACATTGATTGACTCGATCCTATCGTATACCATGTCTTTAATTTGAACTGAATATGCATTTTGCACTAAATTTCTTTATCGATCAGATGTTGCATTCTTAACGACAGGATATTCACAAAATAACTTGCTTCTCATTTTACCAAAAACTGTCCAATTTTATGATTGTTGCAAATATCATTTTGCCTTTTTTCTATGTCTAGGCATGTTTAGATCTTCAATAAATGATTGGTGTCTATTGATGCTTTATTCCAATAATAGTTTGCTAATCAAAAGCAGATACTGTGTTCCTTATGGTCCAGTTTTTACACATCAGTTTTCATATTATATTAATTTCAGTGAAGATATTTCAGTTTCATATAAGGTCGCTCATTCTTAATTTACTTATGTCTACATTATATTGCTTTTTTACTTTCCTATTGATTTGAGTCTTTTTAAAAAGAAAATTATAAAACTATTTCAATTTTCTGACCTTTGGCTTCTTCTCGATTTTCCAATTTAAATATTTTGAAGTTGAATATTAGCTTGAAAAGGGGCATATTGAATCTAGATTTAAATGTTTTCCATACATACATACATACTATTTCTTTCTATTTTTCATTTTATAAATTATTTTTTAATATTTATTTAAGGATGGATTTACCAGCATTGGTCAACTTTAGGAATCTACAAATCATATTGACTTGCTACTATGGAATTTTTACTGAAATTATTTTACCGTTTATCATTTATTCACCTATCAACGACTTAAAATACATATTTAGATACAGAATTCAACCGTCCAGAATTTGGATGAGGTTTTGACATATGTACTGTCAAACCTTCGGAGTATTAACAAAAATGTCAACTTAATTATTTATAGCAGTTTTTCGAAACAAATAGCACGTTTTCAATCTTTTGGCACTGTTTAATTTTTTCCACACATTGGTTATTTTGTTCCTATAATAAGGAGAGTTTAGTCCTGTTCATTTCATATATGCTTTGTTCATTTCACGTGTAGCCCATTATTTTCCTTATAGATTGGGTTTGCATATGAATCAAAACTCTTTGAATGGTGCTGCTTTTGTTCTTGATTGTTGGTTGACATCGTAGTATTACTTTGTACTTTACTAATTCTTTCACCAGGAAGATAAATTGTTTTGTATATGCTTTCTCTTCTGT
>JASFAX010007676.1:0-20178 GCA_030737875.1 Allium sativum | reverse complement strand
GAAGATGAGGTACAAATTTCTACTTTTGAAGAAGTTCTTGATATTAATGCTGAATTAATGTTTAAATTTAAAGATATGAAACGACAATGCAAACAAGCCAAAGCAGATTTAAGTAGAGCAGAGTTTGAACGAGATATATTAAAAGACGAGAAGAAAATATTAGAGGAGGAACTTGAAAAAGTTCAAGAATCATCATCTAATATTGATTCTCAATTATCTTTTTTGAGTCAAGAAATTGAAACTCAAAAAAAGAAAACTGATGCTCTTACTACTGAAAATCATGAGCTTAAGGCAAAAGTCAAAATTCTAGACCTAGAAAAAGCTAGTTTACAAACTAAGTTAGACGACATTACTCAAAATGTTTCTAACTTCAACAAAGGTCGAGAAAATTTGAAAAAATTTATTGAAAATTCACAATCTGCTACGAATAAACAAGTTTTGGGGTATAAGAAACAAGATACCAAGAAATATCTTGGCAATAAAAGAAAAAGAAAAAATAAAGTGGTACAAGAAACTGAAGTTAAG
Source organism: Allium sativum (assembly GCA_030737875.1). Taxonomy (NCBI): domain Eukaryota; kingdom Viridiplantae; phylum Streptophyta; class Magnoliopsida; order Asparagales; family Amaryllidaceae; genus Allium; species Allium sativum. Next base: position 19,653 of record JASFAX010007676.1, on the reverse strand, counting down.
AAAAATCTTAGTTTATTATATTTCAAACCAAAACCGACTGTGAAATTTCAAAAGAAAAATGTCAAGACTATCAAAATATGGGTTCCTAAAACAAATAACAATTTGTTTAGGAACAAATACATTCAGAAGGTTTTGAATACTGTGCATCATAATTCCAGTTATTTATATAAAGGGGATACTGGACCCATATGGGTTTGGACTCCTAAGACCTAACTCTTAGGACCCTATAAAAAGGTGGGTACCATGGACTTAATTTTATTTTTTGCAGGTCCCACTTAAGAAAAGAGGAAAATGGATATTGGACAGTGGTTGCTCGAAGCATATGACTGGAGACAAGAGCTTATTAAAGAATATCACTTATTCAGATGGTGGCTCCGTCACTTTTTGAGATAATTCAAAAGGCTATATCATCGGCAAAGGCGATGTGAGCAATTGCGGTACATCTAACTTACCTCTTATTACTAATGTCATGCTAGTTAAGAATTTGAAACATAATTTACTCAGTGTCAGTCAATTATGCGACAAGGGTTTTACCATTTCCTTTTCGGATAACAAATGTAGTATTTTAGATAAAGATAGTAATTTAGTTTTCGAAGGATATAGAGACAGAAATATTTATATTCTGAATATGAATATTAATCATAATTCATATATATGTCTTGTAGCAAATGATAATGATCCATGGCTATGGCAAAAACGTTTCTGTCATATAAACTTCAGAACTATCGACAAGCTAGCCAAAAATGACCTAGTTAGAGGACTACCCAAAATGAGCTTTATGGATGACAACATTTGTGATGCATGTCAATTAGGAAAATTAACTAAATCATCATTTAAATCCAAGAAAGTCATATCAAAATTACGACCACTTGAGCTATTACATGTGGATTTATTCGGACCAACACAGGTTCAGTCAATAAATAGTCGATATGTGTTTGTAATTGTTGATGATTACTCTCGTTATACTTGGGTGATTTTCTTGAAAAACAAAAGTGACACTTTCAATCATTTCAAAACCTTCGCCAAGAGAATTCAAAAATCAAAAGGGATTAAGGTAAAGAATATAAGAAGTGATCATGGCGGAGAATTCGAAAATAATGAATTTGAACATTTTCATGCAAAGAAGGCATTATTTTGCTCCCCACGAACTAGAGAAAAGATAAGTGAGATTCACCACTACCAGAAACATCAAATGGACCTCGAGCGACAGCTTCATTACGAACAAAAACTTACGTCCGAACGTTTAACACTCTTAGAATGCATAACTTCATTTTTCTGTGGCACAGACAAACATAAAGTTCATGAACCTATGCCATATGCTCCTTCTTCCTCTAGAAGTCCAAACTCCCGTGATCGTAACTACAGTCGAAATGAAGGAGCAAAGGAAACTTGGTCGCCATGGACACCAAGAGTTACCAATATCAAAGAAGTTTCCGAGAACAACTCCTCCACTTATCATTGATTATATATCGTGTTTAATTTGTTGTTCTAATAAGTGTTTTCAAAATCTTGAGGGATTTTTTTTCATGTATTTTGTTTGTTCATTTCGAGTTTTGAAATAAATTCATTTTATGTGAAATAGTGGAGCTTCGGAAAAATCTTAGAAAAATAGAAAAACAAAGCACAGACAAACCAGTCGATCGGTAGGATACCACTAGTCGACCATTTATGTTTCTGGAAACACCACAATTTTCACATAAACTAGTCGACTGGTAGGATATCACCAGTCGACCGTTTAAGTCTCTTGAAATAAAACATTTTTTTCAACAACCAGTCGACCGGTTGAAATTTCACCAGTCCGTTTAAGTTTCTATCTCAAAACAGTCGATCGGTGAATTCAATACGGTCGATCGGTCTCGCTATTTTTTGTTTTTTAAAATTTGAACTTAAACCGTCGGTTCCTCCCTCACACCTTTTCATTTATCCTTTTTCTTTTTCAAACTCACAAACCCCTATCAAACCCTTAAATCCCCAAATTCAATTTCCTTCAAAATCAATGGCTCCGCCGCAAAAGAGATCGAAGAAATCAGCTTCTACACAACTTCAACCCATTGATTCCAATATAAAACGATGGTTAATGGATCCAATAGCAGTCAAGAGATGGAATGAAATGAAAGATTATACAATTCATGAAGGTTCATTCATCAATTTCTCTGATTTCCTTCTCTATGGTGTTGAAGAATTAGCAATCAAAGCCCGTGTTAAATCTCTTCTTGACTTTGATAAGAACAACGTGGAAATCAATCATATCATGATCAAGTTGTTCTACGCTAACCTTAACTTAGAAAAGTTTAAACCCGAGAATTCTACTCATTGTCAATGGTCGGTTGTATGTAGTGGGCACATATTTATTTCAAAGGAAAGGTTGGCAACAGTTCTTGGTTCAGATAACAATGGAAGAAAGTTCTCTAGCGATTTTTGTACTGTTCATACTCGAGACAAGGTAAGCCATCTATTTATTGAAGATCATAAACTCAGCACAAAAGCAATCAACTTACGGCCTACTGCTAGAATTCTACATCATGCTGTAACGCATTCTCTATTACCGAGAGTTGGTAACTTCGATGCGGTATATAAAGAGAATTTTAAGGCTTTGTATGCTATACATGGTGATATACAAATTAATTGGATAAGTATGATCTTTGATGAGATTTTACTCGTAAATGATCGTACGAGACCACATTTATTCTATAATGAATACATCATGCGTCTTCTACTTGATTGTGGTCTCAAATATCCCCAATCTAAAGTCTCCAAACCAAAATGTATCAACAAAGCATCAAAAAAAGAATGAAGCTTCCCGAACCATGTTTAAGTATCATACCTTTCGAACAATATAAGGAACAAAGTCAACAAGAAGGCACTTCTTCACAACCCTCTAAACCGAAACCGGAAGAGGTTAAGCTTCTTCAACCATCCTCGTCGACAAAAGATTCACTTGAACAAATTGCTCGAAATCAATTTCTTCTCGAAGCAAGACTTAAGCTTACAGACAATAAAATCGATTATTTAAATACAAAACTTGAAAACGCTTTACAAAACTAAAGTCTTTCTTCGGAATACTTTGGGATGCAATATCATGTGGACCATCATCCTCCTCTATGCATATACAAGACCTAGGCAAAAGTCCAATGCCTCCTACTTTTACATGGTCATCTTCAGAGGAAGGAACAAGTTCTGGAACAAGTAATGGACATGGTCGTGGAACATCTGAAACTGAGGTAGAAGACGACGAAGAAGAAGGAGACAAATAAGAAGAAGGAGATACGACTGAATCCGAATCACCATCTCACTAGTTCTTTTTATCCATCTTTTATGGTATTATGAATATTATATGAAGACCTAAATCAGCATTTGTACATAAGTAGTGCTGTATTTTATTTTGGGTTTGTGTGTATTAACTCTTAGATACATGACTTGGTTGGGTATGTATGGTATGTATTGTGTGTGATTAAACTATGGTATGTGTGTCTTCACTCTTTCCATTAAACTACTCCTTTTTGTCGATGACAAAGGGGGAGAAAGATGTTTCTAATAATATTTTTTGCAGTTTTTCTTATATATTTCAGGGGGAGTACATATACAGGGAGAGTCAGCAATATTTTCAGAGTTGTGTTGTCATCAATCAAAAAGGGGGAGAATGTTGAGTCAAGAATTTCATAGCATTTTGATTAATGACAAGGAGAAGTTTCATGATCAACAAAAAGAAGAGAATCAATGATATTGTAAGTTAGAGGTTGATTATTTAGTGTTTTAGCCATGTTATGAATGTTAAAATCTATCCTCAAATTATCATATACCTCATTATTGTGAATATATATATATATATATTATATATATATATATATATATATGTATGTATATATATGAATGCACATTTATTGTGCATATTGCCAGAAACCGGTCGACCGGTTTCAAAATAGCGGTCGACTATATCTGGGCAGAAAGCACAATAAATGTGCACACATATATGTAACGTATATATATATTCAAATTTCAGTCTACTAGTTATTTTTGACCTGTAGACTGATTTTCGAACTGAAAGCAACTCTTTGTACAGACATCTCCTTTCATCAAAAATTGCTTCCTTTTCCTTTCATCAAAAATCATTTCTCTTCAATACTTCTCTTCACTAATGGTTGCAACTCTTTATTTCCTATAAAAACATCTTGAAATCAAAAAATTAAAATAATTAATTCTTTCTATCTATTCTGTCTATTGTTGATTTCATTCTTGATCTTTCAAAGCACTCATACGCTCATAATCTTCTTATATCGTTCTTGAATCCTAGAATTTATATATTATTATTTTGATTCAAACACGATATCATCTTCCAAATCTTCATGAACACAAATTCTATTTGAGGATAAGATTATAGGAAGGTTGTACAAGAATTGACAAATTCGTGTTATTAAGAACACACATTGTCAAATTACAAGTCTACTCATCTTGTTTGAAGTCCTCTGTGTCTTAAGAGGCAAGTTGTGAAGTCCTTGTGTTGATAGAGGCATGAAGTCCCATTCGGCTGCTCGGGTGTTGTGAACTTGTTTCCGCAGGGTTAAGTGAGGTTGTTGATTAGTGAAATTCCAGATAGTAGTCTGGGACTGGACGTAGGACAGTGCTCCAAACTAGTATAAAAATCTCTGGTGTGATTTTTCCTTTTACTGCATTTACTTATCTGTGATACTGCTTCTGTGAGATCTTATTCTATTTTATATTTATTTGCATAACTATTGTATTAGACAAATAGTTGTGTGTTATTCCATATTACACGATCCGAGTGTACTATATTACTTGACAAGTACACGCACACACTTTTCAGAACAAAAATCAGATTCTTAGTGAACTAGGCATGAAAGAGGGAAATCACCCGGTCAAATATCTGGGTGTTCCGTTGTCTTATAATTACCTTCATTTCTCTTATTGTGGTGAATTTATAGATAAAATTAGGAAGAGAATGGACAGTTGGGATAGTAGGCTCATTTCTATTGCAGGCAAAATTGAATTTATCCGGTATGTTATTACTTCTTTGATGCTATCTTGGATGCTAACGTATCAAATCCTGAAGGCAACGATCAGTAAAATTAATAAAATGTGTGGAAACTTTTTATGGGCTTGAAAAAAACATAAAATTTCTTGGGACACACTTTGTACTCCTAAGGCCGAAGGAGAAGTTGGATTGCGTAATTGTAACACCCCACGTCCATTAATGTCACTCACAAAGGGAATGCATTAACTTTCATGGAGCATTTTAAGTGTGTATAGAACAGAAACTTAACAATAAGACAGATATAAACAATACTAAAACTTTAAAACTTTATTTCATTGCAGCGGAAAATAAATAAGTTTGATTACATCATCAAAATCAGAGTCAAAGTACATAATATCTATCTTGACCAACTCAAATTACATAAATTGAAATGACATAATCCCTAATACAAAATAGCCATAAATAAGAGAGGCTGAAATTTACTTCAGCGATCCAAGCAATCTTCTAAAAGCAAGAAATACAGCTGTCCAAAATCAAGCTCCATTGGTGCTAGTTCCAACCTGAGCTACTAAGTCTTTTACTTACAAAACTTAGAACAATGCTAAACATTTATTCTTTTCTCATTCTTTTTTGTTTCATGTTTTGCTGCAATATTTAATTTAAAGATATCTTTTTCATACGGAGTCCAATTTACGCAAACTCGGACTCTATCTCAACCAGAATTCCGAGACAAACACAATGGCACAATACGTTTCCCTTAATTCTCACATCTAAGATTAATTATTCTTTAATTTATTTGATCCGATTATTCAAAAATTCAGGGTGTTACAGTAATTTCAAGAACATTAAAACTGCACCTAGTCTTAAACTGCTCTGGCACTTTGTTAATGGTAACAACTTGTGGAAAAAGTGGATGGTCAACAAATATTGTAATGGAAATTTTTTCTGGGTTATGAAGATTGATAATAATAGTTTGTGCACTTGGAAATCTATTCTCAGACATAGCCAAAAGGGTCTACAATGTATCAAGCGATGCATCGATGATGGTCAAGATACAAAGCTATGGTTTGACCCATGGCTAAACAATAACACTATAGTTAATGACCTTGGATGGGATTGTTTGAGCCTTTTTGGGGGCAAAAATATTTATGTTAATAACATTATTCAAAATGTGGCATCCAATCTTAACTGTTCACCAGCTACGAGACTTCTATCGAATCAAAATAAGGGAAATAAATATCTACACAAACATGAATAATGACTTTTGGAGTTGGAATGAAAACCCGCATGGTTTTCATTTCATACTGCCTGGGACATTTCGAGAACTCAAAAGCCTGAGCTTAGTTGGTGTAAAATTATTTGGAACAACATCAACAACCCAAAAATGTCTTTTTGTGCTTATAAAGCCTATCCTAACCGGTTAAGTACTAAAGATATTATGTATAGTTGGGGGCATGATGTTGACCCCAAGTGTGCTCTGTGCAATGAAGAACAGGAAAGCAAAAATGGCTTATTTTTTCAATTTCCTTACTGTACATATCTCTGGACCAGATGCAGAATTAAAATCAGAATGCCTCCCTCTTGTGATAAGCCGCTGATTTTAGACGAAGAATTAGGGGACTAGAAGAACTCATTCACCACTCCCAAAATGAATCATTTACCGCATCTGGAATGAAAAAAACTCTCGAGTGCACAACAATCTGAGGAGAGACAAGTTTCAAAGATGGGAGTTGTTAGAACTCGAAATCAAATACTTGGTAAGGACAAATAGAAGAAAGAATAAGCCTAATGACCTTATGATTTAGAAGAAATAGGGCATTGATTTTTTTGGATATGAGATAACTATTGTGCTTCTCTTTGTTTGTGACGATGAAGATAGATCCGATTTCTCGTTCTCTCCTTATGTGGGGATGTTTCTCTTTTTCTTGGACACATGGTCTTCTATCCGTGTATCGGAATGTGCTACATGTTTGTTTCTTTTGGAGGGGTGCCGATTTGTTTTATCAGTTTCTTTATTTTATCTTTGTGTTATGTTGGGATATGGCAGCTAGTTAGTACATTGTTGGCTTGCCTTTTTTGTACTATTACAAGTACCTTTTATTGATGAGTTATCATTAAAGCACCGCGCTCTTTTTTCCTGTTTATATCTAACGTTGATTTCTAGCATGGGTTTTTAACAAGGCTTTACCCATTTTCATTAAAAAAAATCGTCATATAGTGCATATAGAGGCTAGAACATCATCAAGGAAGATTAGATTACATCAAATTGCATCAATTTTAGGGATTTTCAACGTTGTCCAAATCAAATCTCGTTGGTATTGCATTATATCTTAGAACTGGTGAGTTTTAGATATCAATCACTATAACATCCCGCATTTTACGTATCGGAAGATTGTAAAATATTTTTATTTTATTCCCCGAGGGTTGGAATATTCTCATCTTTTGATATGTTGTGTATGGGGATGTGAGACATGTCCATAATTTTTACCGATTTTGTTTATGACTATTTTACCCTTGTCAGCCTTGTACATGGCATAACTTTTGATTCGGGTTGAATCAAAGGGTGAGACCTATGTCATTGGAAAGGAATTGACGATTGCCTTTCCATAGAATGGTTACATTAAGGAATTGGCTCAACGGTTTGGGAGAAATCATTGTTTTAAGGTTTAACAATGGGTTGTTCAGGTTTTGGAACCTTAATCGGCTGAATTGGGAAGGCCCATTAGTGGGCTGGTGGAATCCTATAAATAGGGGATGAGAGAGGAAGGAAAAAAGTTTACTTTCCCATTCTCTCATTTGGTGCCCTTGTACTCCACCTTCTCTCTAGCACCTTTCCACCATTATAATCAAGATCCAAGCTTAGGAAATCATTGATCTACACCATTGGAGGTTAGATCTACATCAATTGAGGCAAGGATTCATCGGATCAAGGTGTTTGGTGCGAGGTGGTTGCTGTACGGATTCTTATTTCATTAATTTTAGCTTGTTTTGGGGAATCGGTGAGTGATTTACATCTCTTACACAGATTCAATGAAGTATATGAATGTTAGATCATGTTTTTCATCAAATTCAAGTGTTTAATCATAGATCCATGCCATATTAAGTCCATTTTGACATAAGTCACCCTATGATTTATTTTAACAAGATTAAGGTAATGATTTCAATGTTATTTCATATGATTATGTAAGTTAGATCCGCAATTTAGATCATATCTTCACTTACTATGATTTTTGATGAATTTGCATAATTTGATGATAATCGTCATTTTCATGATATTAGTGGTTTCATAACATGCTTATGATTGTATTGGATGAGTTGGTTTCGTCGAGCGAATCGTTTTGGCGAAGATTTGGTCAAGTTTGGAGCTAATTTGGTTATATCTGGAGCTGGGTTGTCTTCCTTAGCTCTGGGTTGTTTTCCTTAGCTCTGGGTCATTTTTCCTTAGCTTTAGGTCATTTTCCTTAGCTCTGGGTCATTCTCCTTAGCTTTGGGTCGTTTTCCTTAGCTCTGGGGCGTTTTCCTTAACTTTGGGTCGTTTTCCTTAGCTTTGGGTCGTTTTTCCTTAGCTTTGGGTCGTTTTCCTAAGCTCTGGGTCTTTTTCCTTTGCTCTGGGTTCTTTTCCTTAGCTTTGGTTCGTTTTTCCTCAGCTCTGGGTCATTTTTTACTTAGCTTTGGGTCGCTGTCCTTAGCTCTGGGTCGTTTTCCTTAGCTCTATGTCATTTTTCCTTAGCTTTGGGTCGTTTTTAGACCTAAGGAGTTAGATCTAATGTGTTGGGTCGTTTCTAGATCTAAGGAGTTAGATCTAAGGTCTTGGATCATTTTTAGATCTAAGGAATTAGATCTAAAGCTTTGAGTCGTTGTAATGATTTCGGTGGTTACAAAGTTTGGGTCGTTATGAGGCTTAGGTCGTGAACGACCTAAGGGGGGGACGGTCTAAGTATGTTAATGCTGTATGGCCCAGTGATAGTGGGACTTCGAAGTATATTCAAGTTGGAAGGTTCGAAGTGTTGAAAAATGTTCGTTGATTTGTGTAGAACAACGAATGGTATAACAACTCAAGGGTGTTGAGATGATAACTTCGACGACAGTCCGGATGAGGATGTTCGAAGTGATGTGATTTGTTCGTTGTTCGTCGTATGCAACGAATGTGAGAATGACTCAAGGATGTACTGAGTTCATGTGAAAGGAGAACTTAAGGATGTAGTGAGCTCGTGTGAAGTAATGGTTGCTCCAAAGTGCTTTGAGCCTATGGATAGTCGCAAGTGAAGATGACTAAAGATGTGAAGGCCGAGGAATTATCGTTGTCGTAGGTTCTCGGGGGCTCAAAGCAGGGGTATAATAGGGGCACCTAAAAGACCGGATGTAGGTCGAGTAACCTGGGTATCATTGAAAGGCCTAGGTACGTATCGTTGAGAGGCGTATGGGGTTTTTGCTAGAACTGGGGTTACCATTAGCCCTTGACGGATGGAAGTATGGGCCAGTCATATGATTACGATGGTTTCAAAGCGGGATTGCGGTGATAGCCAGATTCAGTCATGGATGATTGGTTGTTCTGTTTGTTCCATCTCACATGGATTATCCAAAGTCGAGGGAGATGTTCCTTGAGTTCTTGACTGATATTGGTTTAGTCCTCTGGGGAGAGTGCTTGAGGGATGTTAAATTCGATTAGGATTGTCTACGCAAGATCTATGTAATCAGGATGCTATGAATGTTATCAATGGTTGTTCTAGTTCCGCTGGATGAATTGTTATTCCTTTGGTTGAATGGATTGTAAAGGCGATCACTGTTTGATGTGGGGTAAGATGGGAGTTGAGTTCTTCTCTGGTGTTCGGTAGATTGGCTTGTTAATCTACTTATCCTCATATACTTTATTGATGAAGTTGGTTAGCTGTTTTATCGCTCACTAAGACTGTTGTCTGACTCAAGGTTTTATGTCTCCTCTTATTACCTTGGGTTGTTCATCCGGTTGTTGATGGGCAGACTAAGTAGCATGTTACAGGTCATTAGTGAGGACGATGCTACTGTGCAGAGGCGAGCAGGAGGCGGGCGTACAAGTTTTATTACTATCTAGTATTTCAATTTCCGCTGTTGAGTGCTCTATGAGTGTTGTATTGAGGACTTGTGTACAAACTTTGGTATCTGTTGAATAATAATTCAAGATGTTGAGAAAGTTTTCAGAAGTTTGCTATATGATGCCTCATTACTACTACCTGTTGTATATGTTCTATTATATTTTATCCTTGCACTGTGAGTTCTACGATAGGTTCCGCTTGTGTTTACCTACTTTGATGACCGTCCATAGCTGCCTGGCTGTAACGACCCGTACTTTGAAGGATAATAAAAAATTTATTTAATTATTTAAAATAAAGGTTTGGTAATTTAAAATGACCAGAATTTAAATAATAAGGAATATTTAATTTATATAATAATTAAATAATATATTTAAATTCCAGAATAGTCGAAAATAGTAGAATTCACAATACGATGTGAACTGGATCATATATAAGCTATAATTCAGTTTAGAATTAATTTAGAATAACGAATATATTATTTGAATGAAGTCTGAACGTAGAATTTATAATATAATTAAAATCGAGCTCAAAATGGCGTTGTAGTTCGTAAATGGGTGATTCGAACTTCAACTGAATGTACATGGTTCGTTTTTAATCGGATTTCTGTGAAACAAGAAACATGTAGAGTTGGTGGAGTATATTTCTCTAGTGGAAGAGAAAAATCATGATGTCGTCATGTAGATTTTAATTTATGTCCAAATCAAATTTTCAGAAAAGCAGCGGTATGTTCGTTCATGGCCATAACGGTTATTTAAAAATATTTGAATATCGGGTTTGAATTTAGACAAGGCTCTTTTGAGACATAGTGATAATTTAATTTTCAGAATTTTACTGTAATTTTTAATTAATTAAATAAGCAACTTTTTATTTGGAGTATTTTGCACCCTTAATCAGCGATTTTGAGGTTTCACAATATGAGTTAATCTACCGGTATTATTATATTTTTTGGATCGTGTCACCAAGCTGGACACAATGGTATTTTTATTTCTGTCCGTACGTAAGTAGAATTTTACGTATGCTTGATATTATAACTCAAACAAACAATATATGTTTGATTCAATGAAAACATTGTGGTGGATGCTCGCGTTACGTGGCCAGTTTTATCTCCTTAGGTTTTGAGCATATTTTTATTTATAAGTACACACACTCCTTCCCTAAACCTAGTTATTTACGTTCATCAGCCAAAGAAATTCTTGGCCGCCACAAACAATACCACAACGTGAGAAATAAAATCCAAACAAATACAAATCAAACCCCGTAAATACCAAGACTCATATAGTAGGACTGCTGCGAACTTAAGCTTTGATTTCATATCCATTTCATGTGGTGCGATGATGATTTTGGGTACCTCAAAAATCGGTCAACGACAATGACTTTGAAGCAGTTATGTGAGGAACTAGGGAGCCGCACTTTAGGCTCGAGTTGAACGGAGTTTGTGGCATCGTAGGCGCGAGGGAAGGGGTCCGATGAGTTTAACGTTGGTGGCGAAGCAGCGGTATACCGCTGGGGGAGTTTGGATTTTGCAGGGGTTCGATGTTTTTGTGACTGTTGGTGAAAACCTGGAGGGCGAGACTGAAATGGACGGTGCGAGCCGGGGGTTAGTACAACAAGGAGGGGGTCGTCCGATCATGGAGATCGATGTAAGGTGGCTGTGTGAGTGGGCGTTTGGGTTGGTTACATTACTGAATGATAGAAGTTGTGTCAAATGTTGAGTACTTGAGTTTGTTCATTTACTGGAAAGAAGAATAAAGGGGAGTTCACGTTGGGGAGGACATTGGTTACAGAGAAAATCCTTTTGGTAGAAGGAGTGGTTCTTCTGTACGAGTTGAACTTGATACTGTAGTAAAAGGAAGGGAGGGAACATCGTAACATAAAGGGTAATTATTTGTCAAAGAAGTTAATCAAATCATTTGTATGGCTTGGATTTTGGTTGAGTGAGGAAAGCTGTTGGGTAGGTCGAAGTTCTTTTGTGGATTCCAGGCGTAGAATTTGTTAGTGACGTTGTTTGAGGCGATGGTGAGGAGAATTGTGGCAAGCTTTGGCTACTGCATTTTTGGTTCAGATGTCAAGCATAAGAGATCGTTTAAAGATCATATTAAAGCATTTGGTTAAGGTAACTCGGCTTATGGGATCAATTGCTTAGATCATAATGTGGAAGAGCCTTCTTTAGAGATTGAACAGGAGCTGTTCAAGTTTGATACTGGTGACCGTAGGAGGAAGAAATCGCGGAGAACAGGATGGGTATTGGGCTAGATGTCAGAAAGGGGTGAGGCCCAAACAATGAATATTTAAGTGTTTATTTAATTTAAATATATTTTTTAACTTATAAATCGAATATCTCGCGCATATGTTATCAATTTCGCAAATCGTCTGTCATGTCGGGATCGTACGGATGATGGCTACACAATGGGATTGACTAGGAGTAAAATGAGGCTCGTTACAATTTATAGCGAAACAAATTGTCCGTCTGAATCAAGCGATGGTTATCGTTAGTAACGATGATCGTCCAGTGTGAGTAAAACTCCCCAACTCTAAACAATTATATTTTTCTAATGCATATTTAGAACTGATAATTATCTGTTGATTGATGTTTGTTAACTGTTTGGTTGAATTGCTTATGTATTGGTTGAAATTATATATAACGATATTTATATATATCGTTAATCAGATATCGATTCTGTTTATCAGAATATCTCATATCGAAGTGAAATCGATGTTAATTATGTTGTTTAACATCTGTGATGCAGGGAAACGGGTTGGAGGGGTCCAACTGGGCTCCTCAGTATTTATAATAATGTTCTGTTCATGTATTGTAATATATGATGTGATATATATCTGTTATGGATTATGTGTGTTAGAATGATGTTGATCATTGTTATTCGATATTTTTAATATCATAAGAAACCCTAGGATGTAAAAAGGAATATTTCAATGTATATTGAAATAAAGGAATTTTATAAAATCAACAGATTTTATAAAAGGAAATAATTTGAGAATATTTATTTAGAAAATAAATAGGAGATTATAAAGGAGAATATTTATTTAGATAATAAATAAGAGATTATAAAGGAGAATATTTATTTAGAAAATAAATAGGATAAAGGAATATTTATTTAGGAAATGAATAGAGTTTATCGATTAGAGTAAATCGATTAGAGTAAAACATACATAGTTATTCGGGATGAGATTCCATTTAGCACGACTGCTAGCGTAATTCGCAGGGCTGCAGATAGCCTACGGCAGTCGGATGTTTCCTGAGGAAATCAGGCGTAACCATTGTGATCGCTGCGATGTAGAGTTAAGCGAATGGAGTTAAATCGAATATTAGTTATTCGAATAAGAGTTAAGCAACTAGAGTAAATCAAATATTAGTTATTCGAGTAGGATTTAAGCAAATAGAGTTATTCAATTTGAGTTAATCGAAATGGAGTTAAACAGAAATTGGAAACTGACTTGAGACTAATGAGTTGAATGGTTTCCTGGGTATCGATCTGATGTTGGTTTCGGCCTTCGGGGTTTATACTTAGGAAGTTGTCCTCTTGTTAGTTTATAGTTAGAGTCTGATAGATGTGGAAGAATAGTGATACATTATTAAGCCATGGAAATGTTTTCGAGTGTTAATAACGTATATTTTCTAAACATAGAAAATGTGGATATATATATATATATATATATATATCTGTTTGATGATTGGATCGATAATTCCATTTGGAAATAATATCGTTGTTTGCACATATGTTTTTCTTTGATAGTTAACTCACCGAATATCGAAGTTTTTGACCATTTTAACATTGTTAATATGGAGAGAACGGTTGGATTATTATCCGAAGAACCACTCCGTAGTGGCAAAAGCGTTGCGAATCATATATGCCAAAGATAATTGAGGACGGAGTAAAGTGCAAGGGCTGTTGTATAAATCTTAGATAACAGTTGCCTCAGATGGTTGTACTGAATAGTGCCTTCGGTTTGTCCAGTCCCAGGACAACTTATATGGAAGAAGGTCTGAGAGAGTATATCTAATAGATCGCGTAAGTTGATCTCTTCAAACATATTCACGATTGGTGGTGGAGGAATTCATTTCTCTTAGCTGTATACCCGTGTTATTTTTGGGGAAATCAATTTGTGATTTGGCGGGTATGACGATGTGACATTCTAAGTGAATGAAGATGTGGCATGTAAAAGATTAGCGTAGCTTCTAGCCTCACATCCGGTAAATGATAGAAATCGGGCAGGCAACATGGCTATGTAGGTCGCTCCTATTAGGGTGTATAATCACCTGATCTAGAGTTTCATTTACTTCTAAAAATATGTTGTTGATGTTGTCCCATTGAGGAAACGGTTGCTGATCCAAACCGTTGGTGATATACATTCGATACACTCAAGCGAAATGAGTGGTCGGTCATGTGTGGCCGGGTTGCAAGATGTTCTTGTTGAACCCAGTGTATTCCTCTCTAGAGGTACACTAGCGAAAGGTGGTTCCATACCTTGTCATAGTTGGAAATCCATTACCCAATACGTGCTTGCGGTTTTGATTGTATACAATATATGTAGAGCGTGAGATGAAAGCATTTCTGCTAGATGATTATTATATTGTGGTTGATAGACATTATTATAATATCAAAGGGTTTTTGATATAAAGATATTTTGGATTCTCATAAGGGAAAAATCCGTTTGGTTATACGGCGTGGTCTTATGAGATATCGTTTACTTGCTTGAACTGTTTTAAACTGTTTTACTCACACCAGTCCCATGACTGACCCGGAGTTTTTTTTCCTAAACTCTTGGGTGCCCAATTTTGTACGGGTAGTCAAGTAGTCGGGATTTACAGATACTCGAAGAGCTGGAGCAGGAGGCTTCAGGATCATATAGCTATTGTTTATTTCCGTTGTGTTGTAAGTGTTGTACTTTGATAGTGATGTATATTCAAGTACAAACGTATATTTCAAAGTTATGTTATGTATATTATATGTTGTTCTTTCCGCTGTGAGGTTCGTGTTACTCTGATGTTGTGTTCTTCTTCTATTCTATGTTTCTATCTTATCTTTCCTCACCCTCTAATTTCTTTCATTAACTACCGGTATTTTCGATCCTTGGATGTTCGATATGTGTTGTATATCGGATAACGAAGATCGCCTTTTTCCGGGTCGTTATAGTTAGTATCAGAGCTTAAGGATAAGTTATTTACCTTGGCTCTGTGGCGTGACTCAGTAGAGATGGGGTTAGTAATACCGTAGATTGAGTTGAGTGTATATATACGAGTGAGCGTATTTGTTATTTGATATAAAAATGGTTTATATTGTGTAGATTTATTGGTCGAGTTGTTTTTGGGTTTTGATCGATCAGTTTGATCCACTGCATCGGGAGGAGTTTCTAAACACTCGAATACGATGGGTCGACACGATATGTTTTGAAAAAGAGGGTAAATGAATATAAGTTTACCCAAAGTATATTTTGATATAAGGAAGATATATATATTGGAATTATAATATACTGGATATATTGGTTGTTATTATAATAGAGTAAGATTATAAATTAAACGGTTATGTAAGTAACCAATCAGAATTCATATAAGTAAATATATGGAATCAGATGAATTAAATCTGAAGTTAAAAATCATAATTTATATTAAAACCCTGGAAATTGGAAAGGTGTTTGTAAATGGATTTGAATTGAATATCTAAGAATATTAAAATCCTGGGAGATTTTAAATTGTTTTACAAGCACTGTGAATAGTATTTTGAAATGTATTTCAAAATGGAAGTGTTAGAAATGGTTTTGAAAGTGATATAGTATTGAACTCACTTGGGTCGCTGGAAAATAAATTCAGATGTTGATCCGGACATCATCGGTGTTCATTTTTGAGTTGTATGTGACGGATTACTACCGAAAAGATTTTTTCTTTTGAATCATTTTAAGAGAAACAAGTTGTTTTAAATTAAAAAAAAAAGATTTTTGGTTTTAGAAAAGCAAAGCTGTTTAATACTCCCAGGAAGAGACTGTTTGAAATAAAAAAAAATTTAAATAGAACTTGTGAAACCAAGTTGGAACTGAATTGAAACCAATTAACTGGAAATTGAATTGGATACGATATATCAAGTAGAATCAGATTTTGAATTGTGAGATAAAATCTGAAATGGTATTGGATTGATGAGTTAAGAATTTAAAAATCGAAAATGGAACTTTGATTTGAAATTGAATTCGACTTAGGTATAAGCGAATGGTTGGATTTGTGGATAAAAACAGATTGGAATTTGATTGGGATGACCCTTGTGTATGCTGAATTAACAGCAGATGTAAAGGATATAGTGATATGCTCGACAAAAAGGTACAAGTTTATTTTATATGAGTTTTTTGATTTATGAGCCTGTTTGGTAAGCCGCTTGGCAGTTTTCTTTTCTTTTGGGTTGGAGATGGCCCAGAGTGGCGAGTTGGAGTTTGATCGATTGACCAGTACAAATGAGGTGCTGGCAAAAAAATTCGAAAATTAAGGTGTTAGAAAATTTTCAGAATTTTTGAAAATTTTCGTTGATGAGAATTAATTAATAATTTAATTGAAATTAAATTGGTTCAGTGGAAACTGAAGTTTAGAAGTGAACAAATAAGTTCTAACCAGTCTGTAAGGTTTGTTTTCTACCTTAGCAATTTCGAGGACGAAATTAATTTAAGTGGGGAAGAATGTAACGACTCGAACTTTGAAGGATAATAAATAATTTATTTAATTATTTAAAATAAAGGTTTGGTAATTTAAAATGGCCAGAATTTAAATAATAAGGAATATTTAATTTATTTAATAATTAAATAACATATTTAAATTCCAGAATAGTCGAAAATAGTAGAATTCACAATACGATGTGAACTAGATCATATATGAGCTATAATTCAGTTTGGAATTAATTTAGAAAAACGAATATATTATTTGAACGAAGCTCGAACGTAGAATTTATAATATAATTAAAATCGAGCTCGAAATGGCGCTGTAGTTCGTAAATTGGCGATTCGAACTTCAACTGAATGTACGGGGTTCGTTTTTAATCGAATTTCTGTGAAACAAGAAATGTGTGGAGCTGGTGGAGTATATTTTTCTAGTGAAAGAGAAAAATCGGGATGTTGTCGTGTAGATTTTGATTCATGTCTTAATCAAATTTTCAGAAAAGCAGCGGTATTTTCGTTCATGGCCATAATGGTTATTTAAAAATATTTGAATACCGGGCTTGAATTTAGACAAGGTACTTTTGAGACATAGTGATAATTTAATTTTTAGAATTTTACTGTAATTTTTAATTAATTAAATAAGCAACTTTTTATTTGGAGTATTTTGCACCCTTAATCAGCGATTTTGGGGTTTCACGATATGAGTTAATCTACCGGTATTATTATATTTTTGGGATCGTGTCACCAAGCTGGACACAACGGTCTTTTTATTTATGTCTGTACGTAAGTAGAATTTTACATATGCTCGATATTATAACTCAAACAAACAATATATGTTTGATTCAATGAAAACATTGTGGTGGATGCTCGCGTTACGTGGTCGGTTTTATCTCCTTAAGTTTTGAGCATATTTTTATTTATAAGTACACACACTCCTTCCCTAAACCTATTTATTTTCGTTCATCCACCAAAGAAATTCTTGGCCGCCACAAACAATACCGCAACATGAGAAATAAAATCCAAACAAATACAAATCAAACCCCGTAAATACCAAGACTCATATAATAGGACTGCTGCGAACTTAAGCTTCGATTTCATATCCATTTCGTGTGGTGTGATGGGGTACCTCAAAAATTGGTCAATGACAATGACTTTGAAGCTGTTATGTGAGGAACTGGGGAGCCGCACTTCAGGCTCGAGTTGAATGGAGTTTGTGGCATCGTAGGCGCGAGGGTAGGGGTCCGATGAGTTTAGCGTTGGTGGCGAAGCAGCGGAATAGCGCCGGGGGAGTTCGGATTTTGTAGAGGTTCGATGTTTTTGTGACTGTTGGTGAAAACCTGGAGGGTGAGATTGAAATGTACGGTGCGAGCTGGGGGTTAATACGACGAGGAGGGGGGTCGTCCGATCATGGAGATCGATGTAAGGTGGCTGTGTGAGTGGGCATTTGGGTTATTTACATTACTGAATGATAGAAGTTGTGTCAAATGTTGATTACTTGAGTTTGTTCATTTACTGGAAAGAAGAGTAAATGGGAGTTCACGTTGGGGAGGACATTGGTTACAGAGCAAATCCTTTTTGTAGAAGGAGTGGTTCTTCTGTACGAGTTGAACTTGATACTGTAGTAAAAGGAAGGAAGGGACCATCATAACATAATGGGTAATTATTTGTTAAAGAAGTTAATCAAATCATTTGTATGGCTTGGATTTTGGTTGAGTGAGGAAAGCTGTTGGGTAAGTCGAAGTTCTTTTGTGGATTCCAGGCGTAGAATTTGTCAGTGACGTTGTTTGAGGCGATGATGAGGAGAATTGTGGCAAGCTTTGGCTACTGCATTTTTGGTTCAGATGTCAAGCATAAGAGATCGTTTAAAGATCATATTAAAGCATTTGGTCAAGGTAACTTGGCATATGGGATCAATTCCTTAGATCATAATGTGGAAGAGCCTTCTTCAGAGATTGAACAGAAGCTGTTCAAGTTTGATACTGGTGACTGTAGGAGGAAGAAATCACGGAGAACAGGATGGGTATTGGGCTAATTTTCAGAAAAGGGGTGAGGCCTAAACAATGAATATTTAAGTGCTTATTTAATTTAAATAAATGTTTTAACTTATAAATCGAATATCTCACACATATGTTATCAATTTCGCAAACCGTCTGTCATGTCGGGATCGTACGGATGATGGCTACACAATGGGATTGACTAGGAGTGAAATGAGGCTCGTTACAATTTATAGCGAAATAAAATGTCCGTCTGAATCAAGCGATGGTTATCGTTAGTAATGATGATTGTCCAATGTGAGTAAAACTCCCCAACTCTAAACAGTTATATTTTTCTAACACATATTTAGAACTGATAATTATCTGTTGATTGATGTGTGTTAACTGTTTGGTTGAATTGCTTATGTATTGGTTGAAATTATATATAACGATATTTATATATATGGTTAATCGAATATCGATTTTGTTTATCAGAATATCTCATATCGAAGTGAAATCGATGTTAATTATGTTGTTTAACTTCTACGATGCAGGGAAATTGGTTGGAGGGGTCCAACAGGGCTCCTCAATATTTATAATACTGTTCTGTTCATGTATTGTAATATATGATGTGATAATATCTGTTATGGATTATGTGTGTTAGAATGATGTTGATCATTGTTATTCGATATTTTTAATCATAAGAAACCCTGGGATGTAAAAAGGAATATTTCAATGTATATTGAAATAAAGGAATTTTATAAAATCAACCGATTTTATAAAAGGAAATAATTTAAGAATATTTATTTAGAAAATAAATAGGAGAATATAAAGGAGAATATTTATTTAGAAAATAAATAAGAGATTATAAAGGAGAATACTTATTTAGAAAATAAATTGGATAAAGGAATATTTATTTAGGAAATGAATAGAGTTAATCCATTAGAGTAAATCAAATAGAGTAAAT
>JASFAX010007675.1:0-20189 GCA_030737875.1 Allium sativum | reverse complement strand
ACATTTGCTAGAGTGTCTCGAACGGAGAGGAGCTTGCCCCTTGCCTCGACTCATGATGGAATCCAATTTCCAATACGAAATTGCGAATGTGATTGTATTACTTGTATGGCGACATAGTGGTATGGGTCATTTATGCCGCCTATGATTGATATTTATGATTGAAATTGCTTTTGAAATATATATGCACTAGTAATAATATTAAACACTTTCGTTTTATACATATGAAGCATTTTTGGCCATTATAAGGTAAAAACTCTATCCTCCGGCTTGCGTTGCATTGTGTGATGGGACCTGAGTCTTATAATGGCTTCATTTGATAAACTGCATTGCGATGATTTAACCATTTACTTTATTTCATGCACTAGCACTCATTGGAGTAAACCCGTTCCGCGAAAGTGGCGTGGTCCTTTGATTTGCCTTATTATTGTTGTTTAGTAAGTTAAGTAGATTTCTCATACCAGTCCCATGACTGACTCGTAGTTTGTTTCACCTTGCAAACTCGGGTACCCTTATTTTCACACGGGCAACCTAGTTACAGGTAGCTGACATATTTTGGGCATGGCACCGCAGTAGAGGTGCGCTTTTGGCTTATGGCGAGGCTTGACTACATTGTGATGATTGTGACTTTTCCGCCATTATTGTATAATATGATTCCTCCATAGGCGATGTAGACTGATATTTAGTTTATGTACTCTTATGTATTATGATTCCGCCATTAGCGATGTTGACTGATTATGTATTATTATACACTAAATAGTATCCTACACTGTGCTCTCTGATGTGGTGATATATATTTGATTCTGCTATCATATTTGTGTGAATTATTCTATTTCTTGTTTATGCTATTATTTGTACTCTGCTAATGATGATTAATGTGTTATATTCCAATGATTATCCTTAACATCGTGGTACGGGGTTTTGGGTTCGTCACACTAGGTGTACATTCATAATCCTTACATACTCGATAGTCCAATCATGACGTCGAATAAAAATACTTGAAAATTCTTATTAAAAGTTATCTTTCAAAATGATTACGTTCTTTAAAACACTTTACTTTGTTTAAAAAAACTATTTTCAAAGTACGCTTTCTCGATCATAATATTCCGGAACCTCATTCCAGGGCATTTCTAACCCTATCTCTAATGAGATAATATAATGAGTCCTATCTTTTGTTCAAATATGTCGTACCCATATCTTTGTATAACCAAAGCTTTGATACCAAATGTAATGACCTGCCTTTTTGCCCAGTTCTTGCCGGTAATTAAACCAACTTAAACCGTTCACAAAGACGGATTGTTATGGGTGCTTACATATTTGTACAAAAATAACAAAACTTTTTTTTTTCATTACCATAATATAACATCAGAGTTACAAGGAATATAATCAGAGTATATTGATTACACAGCGGAAGAAAATACTAAACTCAGCGAAAGAATGCGAATGCTACAAAACATAAAAGCTCCAGCAAAAACCAGAATCCAGCTCTAACCAACTCCTGTGACGATCCCAAAACCCTGTGGCACGGTGTTAAGGATAATCATTGGAATATAACACATTAATCATCATTAGCATATCACAGATAATAGCATAAACAGAAATTAGAATAATTTACACACATATGACAGCGGAATCATATAGATAACATCACATCAGAGAAGCACAGTACAGGATACAACTTAGTGCATAATGATACATAATCAGTCACCATCGCCTTAGGCGGAATCATACATAAAGAGTACACAAAAGGAATATCAGTCTACATTGCCAGTGGCGGAATCATAATATAGATACAATAATGGCGGAGAAAATCCAAGTCAGCACGGTGTAGTCAAGCCTCGCCATGAGCCAAAAGGTGCGTCAGAAACCTGTAACTAGGCTGCCCGTGTGAAAATGAGGGCACCCGAGTTTGCAAGGTGAAACAAACTACGAGTCAGTCATGGGACTGGTATGAGAAATCTATTCAACTTATTAACAACAATAATAAGGCAAATCAAAGGACCACGCCACTTTCGCGGAACGGGTTTACTCCAATGAGTGCTCGTGCATGAAGTAAAGTAAATGATTAAATCAACGCAATGCTTTTTCTAAAATGAAGCCATTATAAGACTCAGGTCCCATCACACAATGCAACGCAAGCCGGAGGATAGAGTTTTTACCTTATAATGGCCAAAGATGCTTCATACGAATAAACAAAGGTGTTTGATATTATTACTAGTGCATATATGTTTCAAAAGCAAATTTAATCATAAATATCAATCCTAGACGGCATAGCTACCATCTACTATGTCGCCGTACTAGTAATACAATCACAACCGCACATATCGTATTGGAAATTGGATTCCTTCATGAGTCGAGGCAAGGGGCAAGCTCCTCTCCGTTCGAGACACTCTAGCAAATGCCTCGGGACCGCACACAGCAATCCCCTGGATCCTCCAAGGCCGGTCTTCTCTTACTTTTGAGGATTAGTTATTCCTGAACACACGTTTCCCGGTCCTTACAGACCTATAATCGAGGCGCCTCGCATTCCAACAACCACACAGGTGAAAAAGATATAAATGTCAGGGCTGGGAGGTCACTGACACCACCATAGCTAGAAAGAAACGTCATGCACTCCTTGGGTCCTTCTCCCGTTTTTGACTCATACCGAGGTGTGAGGCTCACGAATTCACGTTATACACAAAGCTACGTCACACAGACCATGCTTTGATCATCAACCACAAGACTTTGCTTTGCAACAGAAGCCTTGATCATATGCCACTTAGGCGTGCCACACAGGCAATCCACTCCATGCGACTGATTTCTGTCAATACACAACCTCTAAGCTCGTACGTCTCAGAGAAGGGCGTTAAGCAAGAGAATAAATTCTCTGCCGCCAAACAGATATATATTTAAAAGAGATCAATCAACACAGAACAAAATCCAATGTCAGACACACAGTCCATTTACAAGTCCGTTCTGGGTCTGAACGAAACCGGAGGCACCAATTCCTCGCATATCCGTACAATCAACAATATGTTTGGACGGCTACTACTTCAATTCCTTCATGGTAGCTACTCCAATCACGAGCATCAGTAGCGCCCATCCATCCAACGTGGAGATCGTCGGTCTTCAGTCGTCTTCGACTCTTCGACTTCTCAACGTCGATCGATTATTTGAAATGAGATAAACTCGGCCTTTTCAAATAACCCACGTAAATTTAGATTTTCAAACCAATTAATCATAGGGTTGAACTATTCAACATTCACATTTCAGTTATTTAGTTATAATTTTCACGTCAAATACATTCAACCATCACATATCAAGCAAACACAACAAAATTGGTTTATTTTCACTCTATATCGTCTATAGCACTTAATAACGATATATCGCCAATTTTATTTAATTTAAAACGGCCATATTTAATTAAACGACGTTTCAGGTCGTGTCGACGCACTGGCGCTGCTTTCCACTAATTTTGTTTTACACATATAGGAAAATCTAACCGTTGGATCTTCACAAATTTTACATCATTAGGAAGGTCTTTTCAAAACGAACCCAACGGTTCCAGTTTTGGAAAAATCCGACGGTCGGATCTTCCACACTAACCATTTGAAGTTACGATTTCAATTTATGAACTGCAGCGTCGTTATTCGATTTAATTTATTTATATATATATATATAAATATAATCGTTTCTGGCGCTGTTTTTCACTAATTTTGAATTAAACATTCCAGACAATCCAACCGTCGGATCTTCACAAAGTTGGTGCCGTTGGAAAGATACTTCCAAGGCGAACCCAACGGTTGAGGTTTCGGGAAAATCCAATGGTCGGATCTTCCGCACTAGTCGTTTGAAATCACGGTTTCAAAATATGAACTGCACGACCACGTTTCGTTTTAATTATATTTATATTTATATATTTATATAAATATAGTCCATTCCATAATTTCTATATCGTTTTCACTTCAAATATTTTTCTAACACCTTAAAATTTTGGAAAATTTCGCCATAACCTCCCCTGCACCGGGAGCATCGGGAAATCGCAAATAGCGTTCCCGGTCCTTCTAATCTCAAAAAGAAAAAGAAAAAGCCAAGCGGCTAGCCAATAGGCTCATAAAATCATCACCCAAACAAAACAGTAAATGTGTACCTATTTGTTGGGCACAAAATTTTATTCCTCTTCTCTAGCCCCTTTTTCTTTAACCTGTTCAATAGATATGCATGCACATATATACAATTTCTAACATTTATCATTTTCTATTCAACTTCATATTTGATTTGCTTTGGTCTAAAAACACCACTCATTCTAATATCGCATGCATAGGCTAAAATCATATCATTAGCTAGTTAATGTATATTTCAACTCATGCACGTTTATTTGAACAAGTGGATATTCTTAACACTTCACATTTCAAAGATGATAATTTTGGCGAACTAAAATAGATTTCAACACATGACTATTTTATTTAGTTCCTATGCATGTTAGAAATAATATTTCTATCACAAATATTTGTTTCAACGTCTGCATATCTTTAGCATATCACACATATGATAAAAAATGATATTTTTATCATTTAAAATATTTATTCGACCAATGTATGGTTTCAACACTTCATAGTTTCAATAAAAATGTAATTTTTATCGTTCAATCTTTTTATTCAACACATGAACCTTTCCACTACACACATTTCTCAACAAATGAGTATTTCCACACATGGACAATTTATTTATGTTGTTCATATTAGAAAGATGGGATTTTTATGATTGAAATTATTTATATAAGGCGAATATTTTTCATACTTCATATATATATAAAAATGTGATTTTTATTGTTTATACACTTCATTCATTCACAAATGAATTTTATTTTTACACAACACTTTTCAACACGTGAATATTTCCACACATGGACATAGTTTCAATATATGGCTTTAATTTCTATGCATGCAAATAATTTCAACATATGAAAATAATTCTAACACACAAAGATTATTCAAAATTTCGGCAGCATAACGGCAGGGTAGTTAAACCGGCACCGTCCCTAGTACGGCTCCTCGCTCTACCTTAAAACCTCGCGGTTTTTGACAATGGAGATCATGCATCTAATTCGCACGCAGGCGGCATGTTTATATTTATTTCATTTCCACAAACTAATCCTATGTGGTTTCAACCAAATATTTTCCAATCACAAACGGGTATTTTTCAACCTCAATCAATTCAATACCAACCACAAACAATCCCAAACAACAATTTGCCGTCAACCAATTTTCACAACAATTTCAACCAATAAATATCGTCCATGGTTTGTGGACGAGGGGGCGTATATATATATATAAATATTTATATATAGCAATTCGCTTTTATTTCCACACACACACACATATATATATATATATATATATATATATATAAAGAAATTGAAGAATGTGGAATTCTCACCAATAGCTATCCAATAACACGACTCTTCCTTTATGGAAATCTTCGCCTATTTCGTCTTCTTGTCGCTTTCGTTTCCCGTATTCTCTACATAGGTAAAAATCGAATTTTTACTATGTTATTCAATATATAAAGATCATATTTTAAAAACAAAGATTATATTTTTAATATTCCTATGATGTAAAAATTATATTTTTATTGCTTTAAAAATATAAGAATCATATCTTACTTCTTCTACTTAACAAAAATTCCGTCTTTTCTCTTTTTAAAAATATGATCTTTATTTTTGCAAGTTCAAATCTTTTTCTTTTAAAAGATTAAACCTTTTTCTATTTCAAAATTTAAACCCTTTTTTTTCTATTTTAAACCTTAAAATAAAATCAGTTTTTATTTCTTTTTAAAAATCAGTTTTTAAAAATTCATAAAAATCAGTTTTAAAAATTCATAAAAATCAGTTTTAAAAATTCATAAAAATCAGTTTTAAAATTCATTTCAAATCAGAAATTAGTTTTTATTTTCTTTTCAAATCAGAAATTAGTTTTTATTTTCTTTTCAAATCAGTTTTAGCATCTTTAAAAATTCAGTTTTTAAATCTTAAAAAAAATTCAGTTTTTAAATCGTTTTCAAATCAGTTTTTAGTTTTTAAATCGTTTTATAAATCAGTTTTTATAAAACAAAAAAAAATAAAAAATAAAATAAAATAACTAAAAGCTTACCGTGGTATGCGAAGGGGAGGGAAGAAGAAGGAGGCGTCGATGTGGTGTTCGGTGGTGTCGGCGGCAGGGTTCGAGGTGAGGGCGCTTCTTCGATTCGATGCGACTGGGGGGGGGGTGTTCGAGGGTTGCGTCGGCTTCGACACTGGAAGGAGGAGGTCGGGCGGTGGGGGGCTTCGGCGAAGTCTTCGTCGGCGGGTTCGAGGGTCAGGCGGCGGCGCGATTTGATTAGGTTTTCTTTTTTCTTTTTTTTTCCTCGTTTCTGAATATTGAATCGGGGGGGGGGGGGGGGGGCAAGCAGAAGAAAAGGAGGGAGTATATATATTTTTATTTTATTTTATTATTTAATTATTTAATTTTGCAAAAAGGTTGACTTTTACATACGACCTCGAAACGAGGCCCACCGCCTGTCGTCCATAGCGTTTTACCCCCATTCCGAACACAATGGGATATGTATCGTAAGCTGGTTTGATCGTTACAATCAGTTTCCATTGAAATTTACATTTAAATCCTTATATTGAATTTTAAACGTACATTTCAAATTACCGGGGTCACCTACTAACTAGAAAAATTCCAGAAAAATATTTTCTAGTTTCGTATTGACGATACGGTCCTAACAAAACTAGTTTCGTCGAATTCTGAGACCGTTTGAAAAATGGCCAATTTCCTGTCGATTAAATTCAACAGAAACTGGTCAAACGCGTTTTCTTTTTCCACGCTCACATATTGATTCGAAAAATTATGAAATTGGAAACCTAGCAATAGTTTGACATCCCGGACCCGACAAAAGTGGTTTCGTCGAATTCCGAGGCCGTTTGCAAAATATCAATTTTCCAGACCTATATATTCTATATACCGACTCTTCTGAAAATTCATTCGGCCATAACTTTTGATTCCCGTTATGAAACTTCGATATTTCAGATTCGTTAGAAAGGTATTGACTAACAGATTTAAATAATTTTTGGTCTCACTATAATCCGTTATATTTTCCGCCCTGCACAGTCGGTCAAAGTTCGAATTCAAATTTTCAAACTGACTTACTATTTCTAATTCACTAATTCTATTGAAATATTCTATTTCAATGGTTCAAATTGCTTGTAAATAATCAATATAAAATTTTTAAATTGGCTCGTATTTTCCGGGTTATTACAATCTCCCCTACTTTAAACTTTTCGTCCTCGAAAAGGAAACAACAGTAAAGTAGGAAATAAAATGTAAATGCAAAGTATGGTAAAGGTACCTTGCACCGGAGTTAGTCAGAGATATCCACTCTGCATTTGGGGTAAGCTTGTTTAATGCTTTCCTCAGTTTCCCAAGTACAGTCTCTAGGATCACTGCTCCACTGCACTTTAACTAAATGAACCTTTTTGCTTCTGAGTTCTCTAGTTTCTTTGCCAACAATTTTTAATGGCTCTCTTCTGAGTGCTAATTCTGGAGTTATCTCCACATCCTGTTGCGCATGTCTCCTAAGTTGAGATACGTGAAATACATTGTGCACTCCAGGCAACCAATCTGGCAATTGAACCCTATAAGCAAGAGTTCCAATTCGCTCAAGTATAAGAAAGGGACCAATAAATCTCGGTGCCAACTTCCCAGTCTTACCAAATCTGATTACTCCTCTCATCGGAGAAACCTTTAAATAAACACGTTCACCAACAGCAAATGTCAAATCTCTCCTTCTAGAGTCTGCGTAACTTTTCTGTCGGCTTTGGGCGGTTTTCAATCGCTTCTTGATGAAGTCCACTTTATCAGATGCTTCCCTAATCATATCGGGTCCTAGTACAAGTCTGTTGCCTGGTTCTGCCCAACATGCTGGAGATCTGCAGGGTCTGCCATATAATGCTTCAAATGGTGACATCCTCAAACTTGCTTGATAGCTATTGTTATATGAGAATTCTGCCAAATGCAAATGATCTTCCCATGACCCACCAAAATCAATTATACAAGCCCGCAATAAGTCTTCTAGAATTCTATTCACCCGCTCAGTTTGGCCATCTGTTTGTGGGTGATAAGCGGTGCTCATATTCAGTTTTGTCCCCAATTCAGTCTGGAAATCTTCCAGAATTTGCTAGTAAATAGGGGATCTCTATCACTGACTATGCTGATGGGAATTCCATGCAGCTTAACAATTTCTTTGAAATATATCTGTGCTAGACTTTGGGCAGTTCGATTGGACCTAACAGGTATAAAATGGGCAGTCTTCGTGAAGCGATCTACGATTACCCAAATACTGTCATTACCTTTCTTGGTTCGCGGCAAACCATCTATGAAATCCATGGAAATCTGTTCCCATTTCCAGCCTGGGACTTCCAACGGTTGCAACAGTCCAGCTAGCTTCTGTTGGTCACTCTTGACCAATTGACAAGTAGGGCATCTGCTAACATACAAAGAAATATCTCTCTTCATTGCCTTCCACCAGAAAGTGCGTTTGATATCGTTGTACATTTTACTCACCCCAGGATGGATGCAAAATTTGGATTTATGGCATTCATCTAGCACTTCTCTTCGAAGGCCTGGAATATTTGGGATGCAAATTCTGTTATTTAACCTGAGAACCCCCTTATTGTCAATACTGAAACTCATGGTTTCCCCTTCCTTGACTCTCTTACTGATTCTCTGAATGAATTCATCTTCTTTCTGAAGGGCTGAAATCCTATCAATCAATCCAGGTGTAATTATAAGATGGGCAACGATTGCAGTCTTCCTACTAAGTGCATCCGCTACCACGTTAGCTTTCCCCGGCGTATACAGGATATCAAGATCTACGCTGCAAGAAATTCTAGCCAACGCTGCTGTCTCAGATTCAGATCTTTCTGGGTGTATAAATACTTCAATGATTGATGATCTGTGTACAGTATAAACTTCTCGCCCAATAAGTAATGCCTCCAGATTTTCAAGGCAAATACGATGGCTAGCAACTCAAGATCATGAGTCACATAATTCTTCTCATGCGGTTTCAATTGGCGGCTTGCATAAGCGACTACTTGGCCTCTCTGCATTAACACTGCACCAAGACCTCTAATAGAAGCATCTGTCCAAACCGTTAAATCTTGATTGCCATCAATAATAGTTAACACTGGAGCGGTGGTCAGCTTCGATTTCAATTCCTGGAAAGCTTCTTCACAGTCGGAAGTCCACTTAAACTTCTCATGTTTCTTTGTGAGCTTCGTTAACGGACCGGATATCTTCGAAAAATCCTTAACGAACTTTCGATAATAACTAGCCAATCCCATAAAACTTCTAACTTCCGTGGGAGTAGTGGGTTGTTTCCAGTCTTGAATCGCTGTTATCTTGCTTGGGTCAACAGAAATTCCTTTCTCTGACACGACATGGCCGAGAAATTTAACTTCTTCTTGCTAAAAGACACATTTAGAGAATTTGGCTTTGAAGACGTTCTTCCTTAGAATCTCCAATACTTGTTCTAAGTGTTTTTCATGCTCGGGTTTTGATTTGGAGTAGATTAAAATATCATCGATGAATACGAGGACAAATTTATTCAGAACTCCCCTGAACACTCTATTCATTAGATCGACAAAGTATGCTGGAGCGTTGCATAGGCCAAACGGCATTACTAACCATTCATAAAATATGTCTGGACCTCTGAAAGCGGTCAAAGGAACACACTCTTCTGCTATTCTCAATTGATGAAAACCTGTAGCTAGGTCCATTCGGGAAAATACTTTCGCCCCATTCAATTGGTCTAGCAAATCATCAATGCGGGGTAATGGATATTTGTTTTTAAGCGTCTGTTTGTTGAGGTCTCGGTAATCAACACATAATCTAAGAGTACTGTCTGACTTTGGGACAAACACGACAGCTGCACCCCAATTAGAAAAACTCGGTCTGATTAGACCTTTCCACAACAGTTGACGAGTTTGATCGCCTAATTCTTCTTTTTCTTTCGGAGTCATTCTATGGATTGGATGCACCACTGGTCTGGCATTAGGAATTAGATCGATTCGGAATTCTATTTCTCTTTGCGGAGGTAAGTTTTCAACTTCTTCAAACACATCTGCATAGTGGCTAACAATCGGAATCTTTTCTATGGAAGTGGGGATAAGTTCTAATGCTGACCAAAATTCTTCTCTATTCGGATTCGAACCATGACAGGGAATATATATATGTCCAAGCTCCGTTCGGATTTTAACAATTCTTTCCGCACACTTCACTTCAGCTTCATATTTCGTTAACCAATCTAGCCCGAGAATAATATCGAATTCGGGAAAATCCATAACGATTAAATTGAAAGGAAATTTGTAGAAAGAATAGGAGATTGGCACTCTACAATATAAACCGAGAGTAACAGGACCCCCTATCGGGTTATGAACTTCAACCGATTCTTTAAGCTTTCGCTGTTTTAACTTTAGTTTGTGCACTGTGTTTTTAGCAATAAAACTACGCGATGCACCTGTGTCAAATAATACAGAAACAGGAATATTTTTAATTGTAAGGGTACCTCCCAAAACATCGGGTTTACCTGCTCCATCGGAAGCAGCTGGCGGGCTAGACCCGTCATAGACATGAGCTACAGTAGCTTTCTTTAGCAAAGGACAGTCTCTGACCAGGTGGTCGGTCTTGCGATAGTTGAAGCACGAGCGAGGGTTCTGAGAGCCTTGGCTCGAGCCTTGAGAGTTTGTTTTCTGCCTCTTTGGAGCTGTGCAGACGTTTGAGTAGTGCCCCGGCTTACCACAGTTAAAGCAACTTCCTCTTGGCGGCTTGCCAGTCTGAGGCTTTGAAGATGCTGCTTGGCTTGACTCGCCCTGATTTACAGTAGGCTTGCGCTTGTTTCCTGCTTGACTTCTAGCGTGATCCTGATCCAGATGCCTTTGATCAAGGTCTTCATAGTTGCATGTCATCTCCACTAGCTCGTTGAAATCCAGCTTGACATGGGCCATGGCTCTATCATGATATTGACGTCTTAGTCCAAAGATAAATCTCCTATTTTTGGATTTCGCGGTAGCAACAAGTTCTGGAGCATAGGGCGACAGCATTGTGAATTTGTTCAGATAATCTTGCACGGAAATATCCCCTTGCTGGAGATTGGCGAAGTCATCGTGCATTCGTTCTAGAGCTTGCTCTAGGACATATTTCTCCTTGAAGAGTTCTTTGAATCCATCCCATGTTCTTCCAGCTTCTCTATTCCCGGCGGTAAGAGATTCCCACCATAATTCGGCTTGTTCCTGCATAAGCCAGGCGCCCATAGTAGCTTTGTCTTCGCTTCCTAGCCTTAGGCCTTCAAGAATTTTCTCGCATGTTTTGAGCCATGCAAGGGCCTCTATTACGGTGCCAGTTCCCGAGAAGGTCTTGCCTCCTAAGTTCTTATATCTCTTAACTACACGGTCGAGCTCGAAGTATTGAGCTGCCGGAGGTTGTATCAAAGGTCCTTCTTGAGTTGGGATTTCTCCCCTTCCTCGGCCTCGGCCGGCACGGCCTCCTCTAGCAGCGGCTCCTCTGGTAGCCATTTGTCAAATTCTGTATAAGTAATGAAAAAGTCAGTTAACAGAAATGATAGTCTATTGCATAGTTAAGCAGAAATTCCTACGGAAAGATAACGATGGACTGATCAATTGTTTTTGCTATTCTGCTCAGCTCATTCTAGGACTTTACTAGTCCTATCTCTAATGAGCGACTCGCCTTAGAATACTACTGATTCTATCTTGACGAAGTGTTTAATGTGTTAGACTCCAGAACTAAGGTTAACCAAAGCTCTGATACCAGCTGTGACGATCCCAAAACCCCGTGGCACGGTGTTAAGGATAATCATTGGAATATAACACATTAATCATCATTAGCATATCACAGATAATAGCATAAACAAAAATTAGAATAATTTACACACATATGACAGCGGAATCATATAGATAACATCACATCAGAGAAGCACAGTACAGGATACAACTTAGTGCATAATGATACATAATCAGTCACCATCGCCTGAGGCGGAATCATACATAAAGAGTACACAAAAGGAATATCAGTCTACATTGCCAGTGGCGGAATCATAATATAGATACAATAATGGCGGAGAAAATCCAAGTCAGCACGGTGTAGTCAAGCCTCGCCATGAGCCAAAAGGTGCGTCAGAAACCTGTAACTAGGCTGCCCATGTGAAAATGAGGGCACCCGAGTTTGCAAGGTGAAACAAACTACGAGTCAGTCATGGGACTGGTATGAGAAATCTATTCAACTTATTAACAACAATAATAAGGCAAATCAAAGGACCACGCCACTTTCGCGGAACGGGTTTACTCCAATGAGTGCTCGTGCATGAAGTAAAGTAAATGATTAAATCAACGCAATGCTTTTTCTAAAATGAAGCCATTATAAGACTCAGGTCCCATCACACAATGCAACGCAAGCCGTAGGATAGAGTTTTTACCTTATAATGGCCAAAGATGCTTCATACGAATAAACAAAGGTGTTTGATATTATTACTAGTGCATATATGTTTCAAAAGCAAATTCAATCATAAATATCAATCCTAGACGGCATAGCTACCATCTACTATGTCGCCGTACTAGTAATACAATCACAACCGCACATATCGTATTGGAAATTGGATTCCTTCATGAGTCGAGGCAAGGGGCAAGCTCCTCTCCGTTCGAGACACTCTAGCAAATGCCTCGGGACCGCACACAGCAATCCCCTGGATCCTCCAAGGCCGGTCCTCTCTTACTTTTGAGGATTAGTTATTCCTGAACACACGTTTCCCGGTCCTTACAGACCTATAATCGAGGCGCCTCGCATTCCAACAACCACACAGGTGAAAAAGATATAAATGTCAGGGCTGGGAGGTCACTGAAACCACCATAGCTAGAAAGAAACGTCATGCACTCCTTGGGTCCTTCTCCCGTTTTTGACTCATACCGAGGTGTGAGGCTCACGAATTCACGTTATACACAAAGCTACGTCACACAGACCATGCTTTGATCATCAACCACAAGACTTTGCTTTGCAACAGAAGCCTTGATCATATGCCACTTAGGCGTGCCACACAGGCAATCCACTCCATGCGACTGATTTCTGTCAATACATAACCTCTAAGCTCGTACGTCTCAGAGAAGGGCGTTAAGCAAGAGAATAAATTCTCTGCCGCCAAACAGATATATATTTAACAGAGATCAATCAACACAGAACAAAATCCAATGTCAGACACACAGTCCATTTACAAGTCCATTTTGGGTCTGAACGAAACCGGAGGCACCAATTCCTCGCATATCCGTACAATCAACAATATGTTTGGACGGCTACTACTTCAATTCCTTCATGGTAGCTACTCCAATCACGAGCATCAGTAGCGCCCATCCATCCAACGTGGAGATCGTCGGCTTCAGTCGTCTTCGACTCTTCGACTTCTCAACGTCGATCGATTATTTGAAATGAGATAAACTCGGCCTTTTCAAATAACCCACGTAAATTTAGATTTTCAAACCAATTAATCATAGGGTTGAACTATTCAACATTCACATTTCAGTTATTTAGTTATAATTTTCACGTCAAATACATTCAACCATCACATATCAAGCAAACACAACAAAATTGGTTTATTTTCACTCTATATCGTCTATAGCACTTAATAACGATATATCGCCAATTTTATTTAATTTAAAACGGCCATATTTAATTAAACGACGTTTCAGGTCGTGTCGACGCACTGGCGCTGCTTTCCACTAATTTTGTTTTACACATATAGGAAAATCTAACCGTTGGATCTTCACAAATTTCACATCATTAGGAAGGTCTTTTCAAAACGAACCCAACGGTTCCAGTTTTGGGAAAATCCGACTGTCGGATCTTCCACACTAACCATTTGAAGTTACGATTTCAATTTACGAACTGCAGCGTCGTTATTCGATTTAATTTAATTATATATATATATATATATATATATATATATATATATATATAAATATAATCGTTTCTGGCGCTGTTTTTCACTAATTTTGAATTAAACATTCCAGACAATCCAACCGTCGGATCTTCACAAAGTTGGTGCCGTTGGAAAGATATTTCCAAGGCGAACCCAACGGTTGAGGTTTTGGGAAAATCCAATGGTCGGATCTTCCGCACTAGTCGTTTGAAATCACGGTTTCAAAATATGAACTGCACGACCACGTTTCGTTTTAATTATATTTATATTTATATATTTATATAAATATAGTCCATTCCATAATTTCTATATCGTTTTCACTTCAAATATTTTTCTAACACCTTAAAATTTTGGAAAATTTCGTCATAACCTCCCCTGCACCGGGAGCATCGGGAAATCGCAAATAGCGTTCCCGGTCCTTCTAATCTCAAAAAGAAAAAGAAAAAGCCAAGCGGCTAGCCAATAGGCTCATAAAATCATCACCCAAACAAAACAGTAAATGTGTACCTATTTGTTGGGCACAAAATTTTATTCCTCTTCTCTAGCCCCTTTTTCTTTAACCTGTTCAATAGATATGCATGCACATATATACAATTTCTAACATTTATCATTTTCTATTCAACTTCATATTTGATTTGCTTTGGTCTAAAAACACCACTCATTCTAATATCGCATGCATAGGCTAAAATCATATCATTAGCTAGTTAATGTATATTTCAACTCATGCACGTTTATTTGAACAAGTGGATATTCTTAACACTTCACATTTCAAAGATGATAATTTTGGCGAACTAAAATAGATTTCAACACATGACTATTTTATTTAGTTCCTATGCATGTTAGAAATAATATTTCTATCACAAATATTTGTTTCAACGTCTGCATATCTTTAGCATATCACACATATGATAAAAAATGATATTTTTATCATTTAAAATATTTATTCGACCAATGTATGGTTTCAACACTTCATAGTTTCAATAAAAATGTAATTTTTATCGTTCAATCTTTTTATTCAACACATGAACCTTTCCACTACACACATTTCTCAACAAATGAGTATTTCCACACATGGACAATTTATTTATGTTGTTCATATTAGAAAAATGGGATTTTTATGATTGAAATTATTTATATAAGGCGAATATTTTTCATACTTCATATATATATATAAAAAAATGTGATTTTTATTGTTTATACACTTCATTCATTCACAAATGAATTTTATTTTTACACAACACTTTTCAACACGTGAATATTTCCACACATGGACATAGTTTCAATATATGGCTTTAATTTCTATGCATGCAAATAATTTCAACATATGAAAATAATTCTAACACACAAAGATTATTCAAAATTTCGGCAGCATAACGGCAGGGTAGTTAAACCGGCACCGTCCCTAGTACGGCTCCTCGCTCTACCTTAAAACCTCGCGGTTTTTGACAATGGGGATCATGCATCTAATTCGCACGCAGGCGGCATGTTTATATTTATTTCATTTCCACAAACTAATCCTATGTGGTTTCAACCAAATATTTTCCAATCACAAACGGGTATTTTTCAACGTCAATCAATTCAATACCAACCACAAACAATCCCAAACAACAATTTGCCGTCAACCAATTTTCACAACAATTTCAACCAATAAATATCGTCCATGGTTTGTGGACGAGGGGGCGTATATATATATATAAATATTTATATATAGCAATTCGCTTTTATTTCCACACACACACACATATATATATATATATATATAAAGAAATTGAAGAATGTGGAATTCTCACCAATAGCTATCCAATAACACGACTCTTCCTTTATGGAAATCTTCGCCTATTTCGTCTTCTTGTCGCTTTCGTTTCCCGTATTCTCTACATAGGTAAAAATCGAATTTTTACTATGTTATTCAATATATAAAGATCATATTTTAAAAACAAAGATTATATTTTTAATATTCCTATGATGTAAAAATTATATTTTTATTGCTTTAAAAATATAAGAATCATATCTTACTTCTTCTACTTAACAAAAATTCCGTCTTTTCTCTTTTTAAAAATATGATCTTTATTTTTGCAAGTTCAAATCTTTTTCTTTTAAAAGATTAAACCTTTTTCTATTTCAAAATTTAAACCCTTTTTTTTCTATTTTAAACCTTAAAATAAAATCAGTTTTTATTTCTTTTTAAAAATCAGTTTTTAAAAATTCATAAAAATCAGTTTTAAAAATTCATAAAAATCAGTTTTAAAATTCATTTCAAATCAGAAATTAGTTTTTATTTTCTTTTCAAATCAGAAATTAGTTTTTATTTTCTTTTCAAATCAGTTTTAGCATCTTTAAAAATTCAGTTTTTAAATCTTAAAAAAAATTCAGTTTTTAAATCGTTTTCAAATCAGTTTTTAGTTTTTAAATCGTTTTATAAATCAGTTTTTATAAAACAAAAAAAAATAAAAATAAATATAAAATAACTAAAAGCTCACCGTGGTATGCGAAGGGGAGGGAAGAAGAAGGAGGCGTCGATGTGGTGTTCGGTGGTGTCGGCGGCAGGGTTCGAGGTGAGGGTGCTTCTTCGATTCGATGCGACTGGGGGGGTGTTCGAGGGTTGCGTCGGCTTCGACACTGGAAGGAGGAGGTCGGGCGGTGGGGGGCTTCGGCGAAGTCTTCGTCGGTGGGTTCGAGGGTCAGGCGGCGGCGCGATTTGATTAGGTTTTTTTTTTTTTTCCTCGTTTCTGAATATTGAATCGGGGGGGGGGGGGGGGCAAGCAGAAGAAAAGGAGGGAGTATATATTTTTTTTATTTTATTTTATTATTTAATTATTTAATTTTGCAAAAAGGTTGACTTTTACATACGACCCCGAAAC
This sequence comes from Allium sativum, assembly GCA_030737875.1. Lineage (NCBI taxonomy): Eukaryota > Viridiplantae > Streptophyta > Magnoliopsida > Asparagales > Amaryllidaceae > Allium > Allium sativum. Next base: position 3,330 of record JASFAX010007675.1, on the reverse strand, counting down.
GAGGCCCACCGCCTTTCGTCCATAGCGTTTTACCCCCATTCCGAACACAATGGGATATGTATCGTAAGCTGGTTTGATCGTTACAATCAGTTTCCGTTGAAATTTACATTTAAATCCTTATATTGAATTTTAAACGTACATTTCAAATTACCGGGGTCACCTACTAACTAGAAAAATTCCAGAAAAATATTTTCTAGTTTCGTATTGACGATACGGTCCTAACAAAACTAGTTTCGTCGAATTCTGAGACCGTTTGAAAAATGGCCAATTTCCTGTCGATTAAATTCAACAGAAACTGGTCAAACGCGTTTTCTTTTGCCACACTCACATATTGATTCGAAAAATTATGAAATTGGAAACCTAGCAATAGTTTGACATCCCGGACCCGACAAAAGTGGTTTCGTCGAATTCCGAGGCCGTTTGCAAAATAACAATTTTCCAAACCTATATATTCTATATACCGACTCTTCTGAAAATTCATTCGGCCATAACTTTTGATTCCCGTTATGAAACTTCGATATTTCAGATTCGTTAGAAAGGTATTGACTAACAGATTTAAATAATTTTTGGTCTCACTAAAATCCGTTATATTTTCCACCCTGCACAGTCGGTCAAAGTTCGAATTCAAATTTTCAAACTGACTTACTATTTCTAATTCACTAATTCTATTGAAATATTCTATTTCAATGGTTCAAATTGCTTGTAAATAATCAATTTAAAAAATTTAAATTGGCTCGTATTTTCCGGGTTATTACAACTCCAAAGCTAAATCTGCGAACAAAACTACTAGGCTTCCTCTGAAAAATTATGGGCACCCAGATTTTAGGTGTGAGAACAATAAACTCCAGGTCAGTCGTGGGACTGGTGTGTGAACTCAAAACAGTTGTCTTTAGGATTCATTTTAAAGTTGGGAATTTCACCGAACAACGCCGCTAACGCGGAATGGGTTTACTCCATGTGAACACCCGTGCATATAAATGTGTAATGACCTTTGAAAATGAAGCTATCATAAGCTCGTCCCACATCACACAATGCAAGCGCACACCAGATGGGCGAGTTTTATCTTATGATAACCAAAATTTTTTTTATAAGTGAAAATCCTCTTTTAATATTATTATATAAAACGTGGAAATCATTTCACAAATAAATGTATTAATCCTAGACAGCATAATACCCCATCCTATTATGTCGCCATATATATATATATACACACACAAACCAAAACCGTGGGGCACGTATTGGAGATTTGGGTTTCTACTTGATGATTCCTGGCACGAAAGATCAATCGAAACACAAACGAAATGTAATCACGGGTTTTTCATCCAGACGCAGACACCAATACAAATCGGGAGGTAGATCAACTGTTTTCGACCAGACACGGCCCCCCGAATATACCCTGTTCCATCAGTCATAAGTGGTTTCCCACTGCTGCAGCTTTCATCATCAATCACATATATATACACAACCTAACCGTCAATTTCTCATTATCCGGGGGTTTAGGTTTGTCGATGTCACGTCATGCACAAAGCTATGCTTTGATCATCACTAGCTCATTTCATAACTCGAGTATGCTACATTGACAATTCACGACATATCACTGATTTCAATCAATGCATACCCTCTAAGTTCATATGACTTAGAGATGAGGATAATATATTGCCACAAATCCGATATGTATTAACTGAAATCAGTGCTATGTCATCAATTTCAATGTCTGACACACCATCCATACAAGTTCGTTCTGGGTATGAACGAAACAACAACCCGAAAATATTCAAATATTTTCAGGTCTCATGCCACTTATAACCTCGTATTGGGTGGCCTACCCAACCTAGACATCAGCAATCAATCTAAACAATTCAAATATTCCCGGTCTTCATTCGTCGTTTGCCAAGTCTTTAATTGTTTCATAACGTCATATTATTACTTGGAATGGTTTTCGAACATATACTCGATCCCAATCTTTCCAAGTAATAAGCGTACTTTAAAATAGTAGATATGGTTTACAAAGGCTTTTCTATTCAAATCTCCTTCCAAATAGTTATCAATTCATTTACGACTCAAGATAAATTTCATACATCTCGTTATTATCTTAACCCTTATTTGAAATCAAAGATTATACCTTCGCTTCAATTTCTTACTTTTAATTTCCTCGAATCAAAGATTTGATTAAATCCCCAATTATGATATTAATTTCCATAACTCAATCTCATTGGGTTTCAAGAATGATATTGTTAAAGATACGATTCACAACAAAACCCAAATAAATCGATTTTGAATCATAAGTTACACAGAAATTGTATCCACTTATATTCGATATTAATTCTCATAATCAACGAATACTATAAGTGGAATAACGATATAATAATATCTTCCAAATTCCTCAGATAGTATACGTTTACATCATGAAATTTTATACCAAAATATCGAAGATTATTTCTATCTAACATAAATCAGGTTGAGAAACTCATATCTTAATTAAAAGATTTATTCAACTCTTTGACGGTAGATCTGGATAGAAATAGCATCAAATTATCTTCAATAGTAATTTCCGTATCCAGCTCATATTATAAGAGGAATAAAGGTGAATTACCTTTTAAATTTCTCAAATAATAAGAGTTTTCAGCTACCGAATTAATATCAACCATCCGAAGATTTATCTCCAAACATATCCAATTATTTAAAAATTGGAAAACCCATTTCAGTTCCATATAAAATATTTTTGATACATTAATAACCTTCGAAACTATTTTATAAATCATTCTTATAGTCAAATAACAGTTTACGCTTATAAATTTCAAACCAATAACAACATTTAGAAATGTTACCAAAAGTACTACTGTAAAAAAATAGCCATTTGAAAATTTAAATCGATATTCATAAACTGTCGTATCGTAGCACATTTTATTCACTCCATATAATGATCTAAATATACATCGTTCAAATCTTTCCCAAATGGATTTATATTTTCATTTCAATTCCAAAACATTGCTATCTCAAAACCACTATTCAAATCTTCATATCTAATTAAATTGAATACTTAACAAATATATTTCCCAAAACTCATTATATATAATGGGTAAAATCATATTAAATACATGATTCAAATCTTATTCCAAAACCATCTCATGTTATACGAATATCGTTTATTCAATTAAAAAGTTCAAATTAAATTTCCAGTTATGATTTAATATATTTGTAACACCCCGTAATTCTGTTAATATAAATATTCACAAATTAAAGAATAACTAATCTCAGACGTGAGAATTGTGGGAAACGGGTTGCGCCATTGTGTTCGTCTTGGAATTATGGTTGAAATAGAGTCCGAGT
>JASFAX010007674.1:0-20222 GCA_030737875.1 Allium sativum | reverse complement strand
GGCGCGGTAGTTCGAAAATTCGATTTCTAATTTCAAATGAATATACAGAATTCAATATAAGTCAAAATTGAACGAAACAAGAAATATTTGAATCTGTATAACTATATCTTTGTAACGAAGTTAACAAACTGAGATTTCATCTTAGAAATGATAAGATATGTCCAGTTTAAAATTAGAAATAGTCGCTGTGGAATTTATATATATTTTTATATATATATAAGGCCCTTAAAAATAGCAATTTTGCAAGCGACCCCGGATTTCGACGAAACCAGTTTTGTTGGGTCCGTGATGTCAAGTTATTGCTAGGTTTCAAATTTCATAATTTTTCGAATCAATATGTGAGCGTGGCAAAGGAAAACGCGTTTGACCAGTTTCAGTTGATTTTAATCGACTGGAAATTGGCCATTTTTCCAACGGTCTCAGAATTCGACGAAACTAGTTTTGTTAGGACCGTATCGTCAATACGAAGCTAGAAAATATTTTTCTGGAATTTTTCTAGTTAGTATGTGACCCCGGTAATTTGAAATGTACGTTTAAAATTCAATATAGTGATTTAAATGTAAATCTAACGAAAACTGATTGTAACGTTCGAATCAGCTTACAATGCATATCCCATTGTGTTCGGAATGAGGGTAAAATGCTATGGGCGACAGGCGGTGGGCCTCGTTTCGAGGTTGTATGTAAAAGTCAGCTTTTTGAAAATTAATTAATTAATTAAAAAAAAAAAGGGGAAGCCTCTCCCCGTTAACCCGCTTAGGCCCCCCTTATTTTCAAAATCATTCAGAACAAAAAAAAAAAAAAAAAAGAGGAAAACGAGGGCGATCTGGATCTGCCGCCCCTCCAGGAGCTCCGCTCGCCGCTGACGCCTCCGACCAGAGCGCCGCACTCCCCCTCCGATCTTCCTCTCTCCTCCCACCTGCTCGCTCTCCGTTCGAACCTCACCGAAGCCCCCCCTTCTCGTAAATCACATCACCCCCAGTAGCCCCCGCGACCCCTCCCTGGCCCCAACGACCTCGTCGAACCCCGCCTAGCGCGAACGCCGACAACCCCCGATCCTCCTCCGCCAGCAACCTCCAACCGCCACCAGGCCCCCTCCGAGCCGCCGACGAGCCCCCTGTAAGTTTTTTTTTTATTTTCATTTATTCGCTGATTTTTATTTAGAATATGAAAACTGATTTTCTTGTTTTACTTTAAAACTGAATTGATTTTTAAAAAGATTAAAAACAGTTGATTTTCAAAAGAGTTAAAAACTGAATTCTTAAAATCATAAAAACAGAAAATAGTTTAAAACCAGAATTTTATAAATAGTTTAAAACCAGAATTTTATAAATAGTTTAAAACCAGAATTTTTATTTAGTTTAAAACCAGAATTTTATTTAATGTCAAAACCAGAGAAGAGATTTTTAAAATATTAAAGAACAGACTTTTAAAAATGTTAAAGACGAGATTTTTAAAAATGATTCAAAACTGATTTTAGGTTAAAAGGAAAAACTGATTTTTGGTTAAAAGGAAAAACTGATTTTAGGTTAAAAGAAAAACTGATTTTATGTTAAAAGAAAAACTGATTTTATGTTTTGAACTTCGAAAAGAAAATAGGATTTTTATTTATATAGATGACAGTAAAAATATGATTTTTATATGTTGAACTTCGAAATAAAAATTCGATTTTTATATATTGAATAGCATAGTAAAAATATGATTTTTATATGTTGAACTTCGAACTAAAAAATTCGATTTTTATATATTGAACTTTGAACTAAAAATATGATTTTTATATATTGAAAAGCAAAGTAAAAATTCGATTTTTAGATATTGAGAAGCAAAGTAAAAATTCGATTTTTAAATATATGAAGTGATTATAAAAATATGATTTTTAAATTGAAAGTGAATAAATAAAAATGTGATTTTTATTTTAAAGATATCAAAATATAAAAATGTGATTTTTATATATGTAGTGGCTGCGGGCAATAAAGATGACGGAGATGCGATAGCGATGAAGATTTCTATCAATGAAGTGCCAAGGAGCTAGGATAGCTATCTGTGAGAATTTCTCACCTTTCTATTTCTTTTCTAGTTATATATATATATACTAGGATGCATACGGTGCTTAGTAGCACCCGACACAATCATCCACAGACCATGGACTTGTTTGTTTGACTGTTTGGTGATTGATTGCGATATTGGTTTGAATGTGGTTTGTGGTGTGAAAAATCGAATCGATAAATTGGTTAGGATTAGACGTGCGCCGTTATAAGGCGAAGGAGTAAGGCTAGGTTAGACGCTTACTCCAAACTTTGTGGTTTGCATAATGAAATTGATTTGATTGATGTGTGAATGGCGTGGGCCTTCACTAGACCGGGGATAAGGCTAGGCCTTGTCCCGTTTCTAGTATCGTGCCGTTATGCCGCCGAAATTTTCTAAAATAAGTTAGAAAGATAAAAATATCATTTTATTTAAAGAATAAATTGAATAGAAATTCATAGGTTGAAATAAAATGTTTTATCGTTAAAAATATAATTTTTAACGTGAAGTGAATAAAATAGAATATTCATTTACAAACCAGACGGTTTGTTTATGTACACCTATTTGAATGACATTGATTGGGACGATAAATTTTACACATCGCCCAACAGCACAAATAAAATATGTGTTTGATTGTTTGAAACCCCACACGGGTGTTAGGATGAAATTTGAAGTTCACTCATCCTGACTGATTAAATATGTCGATCGATTGATTGACAGGCTGTTATAAGCGTTGAATATCTATATTTGATGCTTATACAGTGTAGTGCACTTTGGTTGATGGTTGATTATTTTCAATGTCATTATATACATGTGTTGTATGAAAATCCATATAATTAACTTTATATGGTAATTGATTGGGCCTCATTCCAATTTGAAAAATAAAGAATATTATAAAATAAAAGTTCATGTGTTGACAGTACTCATTCATTGAGATTGGTCATGTGTTGAACGAAATATTTTGATAATAAAAACTATTTTGAAAAAGAAATATTTGAAATAGAATATTTGAAAATAGAAATTTATGAAGCCGTGTTGATTAGATTGACGCCATTTTGACGTGAACGATATTTATATCGATTTTAAACGATTTCGAAATGAATTGAATTGAAAACGATTTCGAAATGAATTGAATTGAAAACGATTTCGAAATGAATTGAATTGAAAACGATTTCGAAATGAATTGAATTGAAAACGAATTCGAATTGAATTGAAAACAAATTGAAATGAATTCAAATTGAATTGAAATTTGAATAGAAATGAATTTTGAAACGAATTTATAAAGAAGAATTCAATTTTGCTTTGAATTGAAATGGAAGTTGAAATAGCTTTTGAAACGATTTTAAAACTATTTATATAATTCGTTTTAAAAAGAAATCGACGAAATATATATTATATATATTATATATATAATATAATGGCCTGAATAGAACGCGCCGCGCCGCGGCAGTTCGCGAATTTCGACCATTTATTTCAAACGGACATTACGGGAGATCCGACCGTCGGATTCTCCTAAAATCGGAACCGTTGGGTTCGTATCGAAAAGAGCTTTCTAACGAATATTAGAAATTTGAAATCTAACGGTTGGATTTGGAGATACGTCCAAATCAAATTCGAAAAAGGTCGCTGTAAGTGCAGTTCGATGGCCATTGTTGGAAATCGACTGTACGAGCCTTGATAAAATTATTAAAAATAGTAATAATTTGTGTAAAATCATAAGAAATGATTTAGAAAGAATTAGGATGAAAAACTCCATATTTGAAAAGATAAAAATAGATTTTTATCGAAATGAACTAGTTTTGAACTAGAATTATAATTCTATTTATTTTTAAATAAATAAATTGAATTCGAAAAGGGTTTTAAAAATAACCAAAATTTCCAATGATTGCATTGGAGTGGATTTGAATCGAAATTGTCTTCGGAATATTTCGATGTTGGAATTCGTGATTATACAGGTGTTGTTATGGAAATTTGAAAGATATATATTTATATCGTTATTTCCAATACGACATTTGTTAGTCGTAGAATTCGATATTGAATATAAGCCGATATATTTTCTATTCAGAGCCTTGTATTGAATATCGAATGTGATTTGGGTTTGTCGTGAATGGTGTCTTCACTAACACTGTTCTTGAACCCTGTTGAGAAAAGATTAAATCTTTTTATTTAGATTTAATGAAGTGCACCAATTAAATAATATTTAATTGGAATTGAATCGATATTGATTTTTGGGTTTATCGTGGACAGTGTTTTAAATAACACTCGTTCTTTAACCCGATGATTAATGAATGTGATTTTGGGTTTATCGCGAACCGTGTTTTTAAATGACACTGATTCTTTAACCCAGTCAAAGATTAAAACTAAGTGGAGTTTTAATGAATCTTTAATTAGATTGAAATAATCGAAATGGAGTATCACCAGTTTTGCTCCAGGCGATAGTTAAATCTTTAATTAGATTTAAACGTGAAATGGTAATTGAATTTACCGATAACACTGTGGTGTTAGATATGAAGTATTACCAGTTTTACTTCATGGGATAAATAGGTTGGGATTGGGAAATTAAAACCAATGATTACTTCGGTAAGGTTCGTTAATCTCGACTAGTTGAATCGAAATTCAAAAGAAGAATAAATTCAAGGAGTTTATCTTGGATAAAATTAATGGGAATATTTCCCTATGAATGTGAAATTTAGAAACTAACTGTCGGTTGGCCAAGCAGAATGGTTTTCTGGATATTGATTTCGGCCTTCGGGGTTAATATTTGGGGAATTATTCTCTTGATTAATTTACGGTTAGTGACTAATGAATTGGAATGAGGCGTATGTTGTGTTTGTGTAACACTTATTTAAATATACGCGAGTTATTCGGAAAGACCGGGTTTATCCCATTCTGAATAACTGATTCGACGATAAGTCGAAGATGAAGACGATGGTCGAAGACCGGAGGTCTTCACGTCGTTTGGGTGATAACTGATGATCTTGATTGGGCTGTACACCCAAGAAGATGGAAACAGTTAGTGATCGTCCAGACGTACTTGGAGATCGATGGATATGCGGGGTACTAGGTGCCTCCGGCTTCGTTCAGACCCAGGACGGACTTGTAAATGGACTGTGTGTCTGACATCGGATTTCATTCTGTGTGACTGATATCGGTTGCATAGGATGGTTTGCCTGTGTGGCATGCTAAGATGCAAATGATCAAGGCTTCTGTTGAAAAGCAAAGTCTTGTGGTGATGATCAAAGCACGGCCTTTGTGGCGTAGCTTTGTGTAACGTTTACCTCGCGTGTTTCACACCCGGTATGAACCAAAAACGGGAGACGGACCTCAGGGGGGGCCTGCGTTTCCTCCTAGCTAGAAGTGGCGTCAGTGGTTTTACACGCCCTGACGAGTTTGACTTATGTGGTTGTTGCTGTTGCGAGGCGCCTCGGTTAGATCGGACGATCCGGGTCCGATGGAGTCATTCGTTGGCTCGCTTACGCCCCAAAGGGCGGCGGAACGTAGTGCTCAGGTATAATAATCCACATCGGTGGACCGGCCCTGTCGCTCCAAGGCTTGCCTGCGCGCTTGCCTGAGACTCGGGCTAGGCAGTCTCGAATCGGTTGAGGACTATCTTTTGCCTCGGTTCATAGACGGAAATCCAATTTCCAAATACGTGATCTTGCGGTTTTAGTTGTAATCCTATATATGGCGACATAGTGGGATGGGGCGCTCATGCCGCTTATGATTGATACTTATGATTTGAAGTTGTTTTATACACTATGCACTTATAGTAGTATCAAATGATTTGTTTTAAAACGTATCAAGCATTCTTTGGCTGTTATAAGGGAAAACCCTATCCTCGGCTGCGTTGCATTGTGTGATGGGACCTGGGTCTTATAACAGCTTCATTTTTCTTTATTTAGCATTGCGCTGTTTGTTTTATGCACTGGTATTCTTGGGAGGAAACCCGTTCCGTGTTATACGGCGTGGTCCCTTGATTTACCTAATGATTTAAAATAAAGAATTATAACTGTTTTAGTTCTCACACCAGTCACATGACTGACCTGGAGTTTATTGTTTTAACCTAAACTCTGGGTGCCCTTATTTTTGACACGGGCAGCTAGTAGTTTTGGTTTTGCAGATTTATATTCACAGGATCCTGGTTTACAGCTGGAATGATATCCGGAAAGCTTTGTATCCGTATATCTACTTCTAGTTGTGTATTGTATTATTTTTCCGCTGCTATGTATTTAAATGTAATTTAAATCTCTGATATTTCTGTGTAATATTCATTTATACTCTGTATATTCTTGTAATCTGATGCATTGTTGTTATATACAATGAAACGTTCTTCTGTATGCGTTCTGTTTTGTAGTGTTCTCAAACGATAGGGCGTTTCGAATGGCCTGGGCCGGTTTAGCGACTGGTTCGGACCGAGCGAAATTCTTTGCCGTCACAAAACCAATAAGTCAAACTTATTAGAATAAGAGTCAAGTGGCCCTGAATGAATGAACTGAAAATTTGATTAGTTATTAAGATATTTTTTGTGAATTGAATTGTGTGTAAAATTTATTAGAATGGATTTTATGTATGTTTGAATCTAATTGGCGTTGTTTTAAAAACTAATGAAGTTCACTAGAGTTGAGAATATGTGTAGAAGAGCTAATTCATCCTTAAACACGTCCAAAAGAGAATTTTGGAGTTAATTTAATCTAGTTTGAATAGAGGTGCATAATAATTGAGGCAGCTCGAGTATAATTTATCGCTTATCGCATAATAACGCTCGCTAAAAGGTACGCCTACGCAAAATATAATTTTTGATTTTTTTTGATTTGGTTTTTGAGATTTAATTTTTGATTTTCCAACTGTGTGGGTCAATGTATATATATTTATTGTTCCAGCAGTATTGCAGAAGTCCCTCCGAACAGGGGAGACTTTGCACAAAATTTTCCAAAATTTAAGTGTTAGAAAAATTTCAAATCTTTTTGGAAAGTTTTGTTAATAAGAAGGAATTTGTTTTTTGATTTAAAACTATTTGGATTAGTTTTTAATTAAATTTAGAAAGTGAGGATTTTAACTGAAGTGGATTTTTGAATGATAATGGGTTTGTGGCATTTTTCATACCTTAGTAATTTCGGGGACGAAATTCTTTAAAGGGGAGGAATGTAACGACCCAGATTTTTTACCATTTAATTTAATATTTAAAGATTGTTTTAAATGTCAATTTGGATTTTTAATGGTTTGAGTTTAATAATTTTGAATAATATTTTAGTGTAATAATAGTTAAATTTCAAAATAGTCGAAATTGGCTGGATTTACAATATTTTATAATTTGGTAATATAAGAATATTTATTTAAAATTTATATTTTATTTTATTTACGAGTTCTTTTATTAAACGATATTTGAACGTTTAGTTTATAATTTAATCATAAAACGAACTGCGGCAGTGCTGTAGTTCACAATATTATGTTTGAACTTTAATTGGTTATACAGAATCCAATTTAAGTCGGATTTCTTCGAACAAGAAACATCTGAATCTATTGGATTATAATTTTTTAATGAAGCAGAAAAATCGAGTTTTCACATTGTATATTTTGTTTTATGTCCAAGTCAAATTTTCAAATAGTCGTTGTAAAATTCGTTTATAAATTATAATGAATCATTAAAAAAAAAGGATTTTTAATATATTGGATACTGTTTTAGCTTGGAACTCAACCTGAAGTAATTTATACCGGAAATATATAATATTTTGTTCATATATATTTGATAATAATAATTTATTATCATATTAAGATATTTTAAAAATCGATTTAAAGCGTCGATTTTAAATTTGTACCCTTTCCATACGTTCGAAGAAATTTCGAAACTTGTTCTAGCGTGTTTAAAATAATGGTCAAAATATAAACATTTGTCATGATCTTTTAACTGGAGACTGGAACTGCGTGATATTTTATAATATAAGGTCGTTTCAGTATATCACTTTCAAAATCCTTATCGTATCTTATTTAAATCTCAACCTATCATTTTTTCTTCACACTTTATGTAGTAAATCTCTGAATATGCATATGATCTTATCTAATCTTTAAAGAAAATATATAGACCGCCGATTTGCAAAGATTTTGCATGTCATTTTCAATATCCCAAGAAGTCAGAAAAATCATTGTAAAAATCTTGACAATACCAATGTTCATATATACGAAGTCTGGTCAAAAAATAATGGTGCAAAATCTTATCCCCCAAAAGAAATCTTATCTAGTCACTTTAAAAATCTTTGACATGTTACTTCGATCCAATAGTCAAAAATCTCAGCCTCAAGCCTGATAAATCATTTTGTAATCTCGACATGGGCTCTGTTCTTATTTCAAATCTCGACAAGGACTTTGTTCTTATTTCAAATATCAGCTAGGCATTGGTATTGCGCTTGACTAAGCGAAAGGAAAATGTTCTTCTAAAGCGAGACACAATACAACTCAACATGCATTAAGAAGAAATAAAATACTCCTGTATTTAAAATATTTTCTGTCTCATCATGTCAAACAGTGAAGGGGGCATGCGTGTTCATTTAAGCCATGTGAAATTTCCTGCAACTATGTGAAAGTTTGCATTCTTTCCCTATATAAAAGCAGCTTCGATTGTAGCCAAACAAAAACAATGTATCCTCCTCAACAAACGATTGAAAATATTCCCTGACTTCCACCCAAATTAGCCTGAAATCCATTTATCTATTTCAAAAATGTTCAACTAAAACGATGTCGAGTTTGTCAAAACCTACCGGTTGAACGATGATGATTGGGAACAAAGTACGAGGCTAGCCGAATTGAGACTGAGATGTTTCGGCATTGATGGACAATATCCGGTGAACGGTGATGACTGGAGCAGCAGGGTTTTAGGCGATCGTCAAGGAAGTCGAGGCTCTTGCATCTGGGGTCTCTGGTGGGACTCCGAACAATGGTGTAATGGCCCGCAAATCCATACTATATGAGTTGACTAATAACACCACACGTCCAACCAAAATTGCACAGAAATACAAATCATTATTTGAAAGAAGTTTGAGGATGAGAAATAGAAAGAAAGAAATATTAGAACAGAATAAAACGAAGATCACAAACTCACAGCGGAACGAATAAAATATATTAGGTAACATAAACTTTGAAATACAATACGGTAACTTTATATACATACCATCATCAGGGCACAACAACTATTTCTGGAATAGTTATAAACACCCGTTTCTAGATACGAACATGGTACACAACGGAATATATGATAGTCTATAGCTAACTGGTGAAGCCTCCTGCTTCAACTCTGTGACAACAAGGAATTTCGCTCGATCCGAATCAGTTGCTAAACCGATCTAGACCTTTCGAAACGCCTGATTGTTTTGAGAACAGGACAAATTAGAACGCAGACAGAAGAACATTTCATTGTATATTACAACAATTCCATCAGAATACAAGAATATACAGAGTATGAATTAATATTACACAGAAAATATCAGAGATTTAAATTACATTTGTAATAACCCGGAAAATCTGAGCCAGTTTAAAATTTTTATTTTTGCAATTTTAATGAATTTTGAATATTTAAAATGGATTATTTTAAATAATATCGACGAGAAATTTATTTTGAATTGAATTCGACGTATATATTATATACGTCGTCGTTTGAATATAAATAATTATATATAATTATAAAAGGAATTGAAAATGGCGCGGTAGTTCGATAATTCGATTTCAAACTTCAATTGAATGTACCGGGTGCAAAACAATCCGGATTTTAGTGAAACCAAAAATAATAGAATCTAATTGTGAATATCTTTCCAACGAATCCGAATAATTGAAATTTCATAGCGGGAATCAAAAGATATGTCCAGTTGAAAATTCTGAATAGTCGCTATGGAATTCAGGCCCTTAAAAATGGACATTTTGCAAACGACCTCGGATTTCGACGAAACCACTTTTGTTGGATCCGCAGTGTCAAATTATTGCTGGATTCCAAATTTCATAATTTTTCGAATCAATATGTGAGTGTGGCAAAGGAAAACGCGTTTGACCGGTTTCAGTTGATTTTAATCGACTGGAAATTGGCCATTTTTCCAACGGTCTCAAAATTCGACGAAACTAGTTTTGTTAGGACCGTATCGTCAATACGAAGCTAGAAAATATTTTTCTGGAATTTTTCTAGTTAGTATGTGACCCCAGTAATTTGAAATGTACGTTTAAAATTCAATATAATGATTTAAATGTAAATTTAACGGAAACTGATTGTAACGATCAAATCAGCTTGCGATACATATCCTATTGTGCTCAGAATGGGGGTAAAACGCTATGGACGACAGGCGGTGGGTCTCGTTTTGAGGTCGAAAATAAAAGTTGCTTTTTGAAAGTAATTAAATAATTAAATATATATATATTCTTCATATAACCCCCCCCCCCCGGTTCTTTGTTTTCACGATTCACAGATTAAAGAAAAAAAAAATGAAGCAACGAGGGAGGAACCCCGTCGCCCCCTCCAGCCGCCGTCGGAGGCCCTCAGCCCACCGCTGCCTGGCCGAATCCGCCTCCCCGCGCCCCCATCTCCTTCCTCTCCCCTTCTAATCGAACCCGATACCCCCAAAAGCCACGCCCCTCTCCTCGAATCGCACCCCCTACAGCCAACCCCCCTCCCTGTCGCTCCACCGTTCGACCCGCCGCCTCTGGCCAAACACCACCCGCGGCCACCAAACCGCACCCTGCTTCCCCTTCTCCCCGTACCTCGGCGCCCAGACCCCCCTTCGACCATAGCAGACGCACATACACCCCCCTTCCTTCCATCGGTAAGTTTCCTTTCTAATTTTATTTTCCTTATTTATTTTGTTTTATTTGTTTTAATTTTATTTATTTATTTCTTTTAAAGGTAGGAAAGTTAATATTTTTAACCTTGTAGAAGCAAGATTTTTGAAATTAGAAAACAAGATATAAATAATTAGAAAAGATTTGATTTTTAAATTAGAAAAGATTTGATTTTTAAATTAGAAAAGATTTGATTTTTAAAATATAAAAGATTAGATTTTTAAAAGAAGAAAGACGATATTTTTTAATGGAGAAAGGTGAGATTTTTACATAGGTAGTGGGTTAAAAATATGACTTTTACATAGTAGGAACTATAGAAATGTAATCTTTATGAGATATAGAATGTAAAAATATCATCTTTGTATATGTAGCGAAATAAAAATCTGATTTTTATTTTATATATGTGAAATAAAGAGGGAATTTTTATAGTGATGAAAGGCGAAAACTTTATTTTTAGAAAGGCGAAAACTTTATTTTTATAAGGGCGAAATCTTTATATAGAGAATAGCGTTATAAAAATAAAATCTTTATCTATATAACATCATAGTAAAAATTCGATTTCTAAATATATGAAGTGATTATAAAAATATGATTTTTAAATTGAAAGTGAATAAATAAAAATGTGACTTTTATTTTATAGACATCAAAATATAAAAATGTGTGATTTTTATATATGTAGTGGCTACGGGCAACGAAGATGATAAAAAGGCGAGAATGAAGAAGATTTCTATAAAAGAAGAGTCAAGATGAGTGGATAGCTTTCGGTGAGAACTCCTCACTCTTCAATTTCTATTTCTAGTTATATATATATACTAGGATGCAGACGGTGCTTAGTAGCACCCGACACCCGTCATCCACAGACCATGGATGACTTGTTTGTTAAATTGATTGGTTGTGTAGTTAGTTAGTCTAATTGGTTTGAATTGAATTGTTTGGTGATACGGAATGGATTTGATTGATGTGTGAATGGCGTGGGCCTTCACTAGACCGGGGATAAGGCTAGGCCTTGTTCCGTTTCTAGTATCGTGCCGTTATGCCGCCGAAATTTTCTAAAATATGTTAGAAAAATAAAAATATCATTTTATTGAATAAATGAACTGAATAGAAATTCATGTGTTAAAATAAAATGTTTTATCGTTAAAAATATAATTTTAACGTGAAAGTGAATAAATGAATATTTATAAACAAATCGGCCGATTTGTTTATATACACTGATTTGACTGATATCGATTGGGTCGATAAATTTTACACATCGCCCAACTGCACAAATAAAATCTGTGTTTGATTGTTTGAAACCCCACACGGGTGTTGGGATGAATTTGAAGTTCACTCATCCTGATTGATTAAATATGTTGATCGATTGATTGACAGGCTGTTATAAGCGTTAGATATTTATATTTGATGCTTATACAGTGTAGTGCACTTTGGTTGATGGTTGATTGTTTATCAATGCTATTATATACATGTGTTGTATGGAATCCATATAATCAACGTTATATGGTGATTGATTGGGCCTCATTCCAATCGGGAAAATAAGGAATATTATAAAAGAAAATTTATGTGTTGAATATAAAAATAGTCATGTGTTGACGATGTTCATGTGTTGAGTGAAATATTTTATACAATGAAATTTACATCTTTATCATATTCAAAATTAGAACTACTTTACGGTTGAAGTCTAATGGAAAATCAAAACGATAGATACCATAGTTTTATAAAATATTTTACATAACAAAAATAGTGATGTGTTGACAGTACTCATGTGTTGAGATTAGTCGTGTGTTGAAAGAAATATAGATTCATGTGTTGAATGGGATAAATATTCATTTGTTGAATAGAATAAAGAAGTTTTTGAAAAATATAAAGCCGTGTTGATCAGAGATGCGTTAGTTTGACGCGAACGATATTTATATCGATTTTATTCGTTTTATAATGAATATGGAAAAGTGATTTCAAAATCTAATATTTGAAATGGATTCGAATTAAATAGATGGTAAATTCAAATTGAATTGAATTGAAACGAATTAGAATTTAAATTGAATTGAAACGAATTTGAATTTGAATTGAATTGAAAAGAACTCGAATTGAATTGAAATCAAATCGATTTGAAATTGAAGATGAAGTTGAAATTGTTTTGAAACGAATTTAAAACGATTTATAAAATACGTTTTAAAAGGAGATCGACGAAATATATATAATATATATATATTATATATATAATGGACTGAATAGAACGCGCCGCGCCGCGGCAGTTCGTGAATTTCGACCATTTATTTCAAACGGACATTGCGGGAGATCCGACCGTCGGATTCTCCTAAAACCGGAACCGCTGGGTTCATATCGAAAAGAGCTTTCCAATGAATATTAGAAATTTGAAATCTAACGGTTGGATTTGGAATTATGTCCAAATCAAATTTGAAAAAGGTCGCTGTAAGTGCAGTTCGATAGCCGTTGATGGAAATCGACTGTACGGGCCTTGATAAAATTATTAAAAATATCGATAATTTGTGTAAAATTATAATATGTGAATTGGAAAGAATTGGGCTGGAAAATTCCACATTAGAAGGTAAAAATAGATTTTTATCGAAATGAACTAGTTTTGAACTAGAATTAAAACCAAATTATTTTTGAAATAAATAAATTGAATTTGAAAGTGATTTTGAAAATAATCGATATTTCCAATACGTGAATTGGACTGGAGTTGAATCGAAATTATCTTCGGAATATTTCGATGTTGGGTTTCGTGACTATACAATATTGTAATGGGGATTTGAAAGATATATTCATATCGTTATTTCCAATACGATATTTGTTGGTTTCAGAATTTGATATTGAATATAAGCCGATATATTTTCTATTCAGAGCCTTGTATTTAATATCAAATGTGATTTGGGTTTATCGTGAATCGTGTTTTAGATGACATTGGTTCTTTACCCCAGTTAAAGGCAAGATGTTGATTTTTGAAAAGATTAAAACTAAGTGGAGTTTTAATGAATCTTTAATTAGATTAAAATGTGAATTGATAATTTAAATTATCAAACCTGAAAAGTGATCGAGAGTGGAGTATCACCAGTTTTACTCCAAAGCGATAGTTAAATCTTTAATTAGATTTGAACGTGAAATGGTAATTAATTTTACCGATAACACCGTGGTGTTAGATGTGGAGTATTACCGGTTTTCTCCATGGGATATATAGGTTGGGATTGGGAAATAAAATAAATAATTACTTCGGTGTGGTTCGCTAATCCCGACTAGTTTGAAATGATATCCAAAGGAGGATTAAAGAATGAATTTAGAAGAATTTATCTTGGATAAAATTAATGGGAACATTTCCCTAAGAATGTGATTTTGTGAATAAAAGAATATTCTGAATTGGAATGAGGCGTTTGTTGTGCTTGTGTAACATTCGTTTATTATATGCGTGGGTTATTCAGAAAGGCCGGGTTTATACCCATTCTGAATAACCGATTCGACGAGATGTCGAAGATGAAGACGGTGGTTGAAGACCGGAAGTCTTCACATCGTTTGGGTGATTACTGATGATCTTGATTGGTCTGTACACCCAGGATGAGGGAATCAGTTGGTGATCGTCCAGACGTACTTGGAGATGGATGGATATGCGAGGAAAGTGCCTCCGGTTTCGTTCAGACCCAGAACGAACTTGTAAATGGATTGTGTGTCTGACATTGGATTTTATTCTGTGTTGATTGATCTCTATTAAATATACATCTGTTTGGCGGCGGAGAATTTATTCTCTTGCTTAACGCCCTTCTCTGAGACGTACGAGCTCAGGGGTTGTATATCGATGGACATCAGTCGCATGGAGTGAATTGACAATGTGGCATGCGTAAGTGGCAATAGATCAAGGCTTCTGTTGAAAAGCAAAGTCTTGTGGTTGATGATCAAAGCACGGCCTGTGTGGCGTAGCTTTGTGTATAGCGTGAATTCGCGAGCCTCACACCTCGGTATGAGTCAAAAAACGGGATAGTGACTGCAGGGAGAGCACGACGTTTCTTTCTAGCTAAGGTGGTGTCAGTGACCTACCAGCCCTGACATTTATATACTTTTCACCTGTGTGGTTGTTGGAATGCGAGGCGCCTCGGATATAGGTCTGTAAGGACCGGGAAACGTGTGTTCAGGAATTGCCAATCCTCAAAAGTAAGAGAGGACCGGCCCTGAAGATCCAAGGATCATAGTGGGGTCCTGAGGCATTTGCTAGAGTGTCTCGAATCGGAGAGGAGCTTGCCTCTTGCCTCGGCTCATGACGGAAATCCAATTTCCAATACGTGATAGTGCAGTTTTATTTGTAGAACCTAGTATGGCGACATAGTGGTATGGGTCATTCATGCCGCCTATGATTGATATTTATGATTGAAATTGTTTTGACTCTATACACCTATAATAGTATCAAATAATGTGTTTTAAACGTATCAAGCATGCTTTGGCTGTTATAAGGTAAAAACCCTATCCTCTGGCTTGCGTTGCATTGTGTGATGGGACCTGGGTCTTATAACAGCTTCATTTTTCTTTATTTAGCATTGCGCTGTTTGTTCTATGCACTGGTATTCTTGGGAGGAAGCCCGTTCCGTGTTATACGGCGTGGTCCCTTGATTTACCTAACTTTAAAAATAAAGATTAATAACTGTTTTAGTTCTCACACCAGTCACATGACTGACCTGGAGTTTATTGTTTTAACCTAAACTCTGGGTGCCCCTATTTTCCGCACGGGCAGCTAGTAGTTTTGGTTTTGTAGATTTATATTCACAGGGTCCTGAGATACAGCTGGAACGATGCTCGGAAAGCTCTGTATCTGTGTATCACTTCTAGTTGTGCTTTTGTATATTTTTCCGCTGCTATGTAATTTATTGTAATCTCTGATATTTGTCGAATGTAATTTAATCATTTATACTCTGTATATTCTTGTATCTGATGGAATTGTTGTAATAACAATGAAATGTTCTTCTGTTTGTGTTCTAATTTGTCCTGTTCTCAACGATTAGGGGTTTCGAGCGGTCTAGATCGGTTTAACGACTGATTCGGATCGAGCGAAATTCCTTGCCGTTACAACATTTAAATACATCGCAGCGGAAATAATATAAAACACAACTAGAAGAGATATATGGATACAGAGCTTTCCGGATATCGTTCCAGCTGTAAATCAGGATCCTGTGAATATAAATCTGCAAAACCAAAACTACTAGCTGCCCATGTGGAAATTAGGGGCACCTAGAGTTTAGGTTAAAACAATAAACTCCAGGTCAGTCATGTGACTGGTGTGAGAACTAAAACAGTTATTAATCTTTGTTTTTAAAGTTAGGTAAATCAAGGGACCACGCCGTATAACATGGAACGGGTTTCCTCCCAAGAATACCAGTGCATAAAACAAACAGCGCAATGCTAAATAAAGAACAATGAAGCTATTATAAGACCCAGGTCCCATCACACAATGCAACGCAAGCCGGAGGATAGGGTTTTCCCTTATAATAGCCATATATGCTTGATACGCGAAATTTCATCTTATATTATTACTATAAATGAGGAAAACAACTTCAAATATAAATATATCAATCATAGACGGCATGGGTACCATATATCATGTCGCCAATACTAGGCTCTACAATTAAAACCGCAAAATGTCATATTTGGAAATTGGATTTCCATCATGGTGGCTCCTGATTCGAAAGATCGATCGCGTAGTGCCATCTCAACAGCTTACGTCTCAGCTAGAGAAAATACCGTAATGCACATCCGCACTTTTGGGAAATCGAGTATCACTGCGGCTTACGTCCCGGCGAGAGAAAACACCGCTTACCCTATCCCTCTGAGCACTAAGCTCAATCTCGGTCGACCGAATCCACGACACCACGAAGGTGCCCATCCACTAAAAAACATACTGATCAAACCATCAGTTTACCACCATACCGGGGTGTGAGGCTCGCGAATCAACGCTATACACAAAGTCGTGCTATATTAAAGCTACGCTTTGATCATCATCCACCAAACTTTGCTTTTCAACAAAAGTCTGGATCACTGCATCTCAGCATGCCACACTATCAATCCATATCGTATCCACTGATTTCTGCCAATATATAACCTCTAAGCTCGTATGTCTCAGAGAAGGGCGTTAAGCAAGAGAATAAATTCTCCGCCGCCAAACAGATATATATATATAGCAGAGATCAACGAATACAATATAAAGGAATACAATGTCAGACACACCATCCATTTACAAGTCCGTTCTGGGTCTGAACGAAACCGGAGGCACTTTCCTCGCATATCCATCGACCTCCAAGCACATCTGGACGGCTACCACTTCAGCCCCCTTCAAGGTAGCTACTCCCATCGTGAGCATCAGTAGCACCCACCCATTCGATGTGAATATCGTCGGTCTTGCACCGTCTTCAATCTCTTCGACTCATCGTCGAATCAGTTATTCAGAATGGGTTATACCCGGACTTTCTGAATAACTCACGTATCTTAATCAACAAGTGCTATACAACACAATATACGCCTCATTCCAATTCAGAACATTCTTTTATTCAGATATTAACACTCCTAGGGAAAGGTTCCCATTAATTTTATCAAAGATAAATTCTTTTAAATTTATTCTTTAATCTTCCTTTGGATATCATTTCAAACCATATTATGGTTTTCCAAACTAGTCGGGATTAGCGAACCACACCGAAGTAATTATTTATTTTATTTCCCAATCCCAACTTATCTATCCCATGGAGCAAAACTGTTATTACCCCATAACTAACACCACAGTGTTATCGGTAAACTTAATTACCATTTCACGTTCAAATCTAATTAAAGATTTAACTATCGCTAGGAGCAAAACTGGTGATACTCCCCTTTCGATCATTTCCAAATTTTGATGATTTAAATTACCAATTCTCATTTCAATCTAATTAAAGATTCATCAAAACTCCTTTTATTGGGTTAAAGAACTGATGTCTTTTAAAACACCGTTCACGATAAACCCACTTCACATTCTATTTCAATTCCAATAAAATATATTAGAAATTCTGGTTATTTAAAACCCATTTCAAATTCAATTTATTTATTTCAAAAATAAATTGGTTTTATTCTAGTTCAAAACTAGTTCATTTCGATAAAAAAAATCTATTTTTATCCTTTCAAATATGGAGTTTTTCATCCCAGTTTTTCCCCAAATTATTTCTTTTGATTTTACACAAATTATAGATATTTTTAATTATTTTATCAAGGCCCGTACAGTCGGTTTTCAATAACTGCCACCGAACTGCACTTACAGCGACCTTTTCTGAAATTGATTTGGACATATCTCCAAATCCAACCGTTAAATTTCAAATTTCTAATATTCATTGGAAAGCTCTTTTCGATACGAACCCAACGGTTCCGGTTTCAGGAGAATCCGACGGTCGGATCTTCCGTAATGTCCGTTCGAAGTCAATGGTCGAAATTCGCGAACTGCCGCGGCGCGTTCTATTTAGACCATTATATTGTATATATAATATATATTTCGTCGATTTCTATTTAAAACAAATTTTATAAATCGTTTTAAATTCGTTTCAAAAACAGTTTCAACTTCCTTTTCAATTCAAATCAATTTCAATTCGATTTCAATTCAATTCTATTCGAATTCAATTTCATTTATATTCTATTCGAATTCAATTTCTATTCAATTCTATTCGAATTCAATTTCTATTCAATTCTATTCGAATTCATTTCTATTCAATTCTATTCGAATTCATTTCTATTCAATTCTATTCGAATTCATTTTCTATTCAACTCTATTCGAATTCAATTTCTATGCTATTCATTTCAAATCTATTTCTATTCTATTCATTTCAAATCAATTTGAGTTTACTTTCAATTCTTATTCAATTCAAATTCATTTGAGTGTACTTTCAATTCTTATTCAATTCAAATTCATTTGAGTTTACTTTCAATTCTTTTTCAATTCAAATTCATTTGAGTTTACTTTCAATTCTTATTCAATTCAAATTCATTTTAAAAACGAATATAATCGATATCAATATCGTTCGCATCAAAATAGCGCATTTCTAATCAACACGGCTTTATATTATTCAATAACTTCGTTATTCTATTCAACAAATGAATATTCATTCTATTCAACACATGAATCTATATTTCTTTCACCACATGACTAACCTCAACAAATGAGTAATGTCAACACGTTAATCTTTATTTTAAATTATTCTTTATTTTATCAATTGGAATGAGGCCCAATCAATTACCATATAATGTTAATTATATGGATTCCATACAACACATGTATATAATAGCAACCATAAATAATCAACCATCTTCCAAAGTGCACCACACAACTGCATAAGCATTAAATATAAATAATTAACGCTTACACAGTCTGTCGACCAATCGATCGACATACAATTAAATAATTGGGATTAGTGTACGCCAAATATCATCCCAACACCCGTGTGAGGTTTCAAACAATCAAACACCGATTTTATTTGTGCAGTTGGGCGATGTGTAAAATTTATCGTCCTAATCAATATCAGTCAAATAAGTGTATATAAACAAATCGGCCGATTTGTTTATAAATATTTATTTATTCACATTCACGTTAAAAATTATATTTTTAACTATAAAATATTTTCCACTATAAAATATTTTATTTCGTTCCACATCACACAATCAAATTTTCACAACAACCTCAATCTAACAAACAAGTCGTCCATGGTCTGTGGATGACGGGTGTCGGGTGCTGCTAAGCACTGTCTCCATCCTAGTATATATATATTAACTAGAAATTTAAAATAAAAGTGAGGAGTTCTCACCAAAGCTATCCCAACTTCACGACACTTCAAAGGTAGAAGTCTTCGCCGTTCTCGCCTTTCGTTACCCGCAGCCACTACATATATAAAAATCACATTTTTATATTGTTGCTATGTATATAAAAATCATATTTTTACACCGCTACTATATAGATAAAAATTCCATTTTTACATCGATGCTATATAGATAAAAATTCTATTTTTACACCGCTACTATATAAATAAAAATTCTATTTTTACACCGCTACTATATAAATAAAAATTCTATTTTTATTCCTACTTCATATACATTTACAACGCTTATTTCTATATAAAAATTATATTTTTATATTTCAACTTCATATATATAAAGATCGAATCTTTATTTGTTATATAATATAAAAATCGTACTTTTATGACCTTCATTATATAAGAATCATTTTTTTTCCTCTTTCTTTCTTTTCTCTCTTTTCAAATAGAGAAAAATCATATTATTTCTATCTCAAAAAATCATATATGAAGATTATATTTTATTCACTACATATAATAATAATAAAAAAAATATTTTTAATCTATATAAAAATCTATAATTCATACGAATAAAGA
>JASFAX010007673.1:0-20269 GCA_030737875.1 Allium sativum | reverse complement strand
AGATATAGAAATCATAATAACAGGGTAATAGCAAAGCAGAGAAAGAGTAGAAGCACATTCTGTTTATCTTGCCTTATCATACCTTTTGCTTATCTTATGTTATCATGTTATCCCTGTTATCACGGTATGGTCTTATATTCAGTTTATTCATGTCATGTTGCTTTTTACCTGTTTACATGTTGAAAGTCACTGAGCTTACCAGACTTATGCCTGACCTAGTTTGTTTTCGCCTCTTTTTTTCCGTTCCCCCCCTTCAGGTTCGCAGGGAGGAAATAGTTCCACTTAACTCAGTTTTCTTTCCAAGCTCGAAGATAGTCGATGTATTGCTTTGGACTCTCTCTTCCACTGCTATGGGTGGTTCACGCTTTATTGGGGAATATCATTGTTATTTTTATGCTTCTTTATACTTGAATGTTTTTAAATCAAGACAGAAGTTCTATGTATTACTTTTAAGTATGACTGAGACAACTGTTGTAAAACCTTGACTGAACCACATTGTTTACAAAATGACTTTATTTTCCACTGCTTTATTTGTCTATCTTGTAATTCATCTGCGTCTTTTACCTATTATGCTCCACCGAAGTTAAGGCATTCCCCTTGTGAGTGACCTTAACGGAGGTGGGGTGCTTCACATGATGATTCTTCTTATGAAATTTAGCTGCAGATTTCTAAAATAAAATTATATTTCCAGACTATAGATAACTAGGATCATAGTGCGTATGTCTAGGAGCTAGAATTTATGATGTTTATTTTTATTCTTTGTGGTTCTCTGAAACGATTGTTTGTGAGGATCTAGTGAAAATTAGCAAACTTTCTCACCGTAACAGCAAGTGATATTAATGGATATGCATATTGCAAACTCATTCGAACAGATGATGGTAACTGAGTCAAATTTGAATAAATATTTTGTTAGCAAACTCTTTTAAATCAAAAAATATTTCACTCTTTGCTCTTGATCTCATTTTGATTGAAAGTTATTCAACTTAAAGCAGATATTTAGTTAGAATTTCAATGCATCCAAATTTAATTTAAAATACAATTTCAGTCTAAGAGTATTGATTAGAAACTTTAATTATTATTTTTTAAATATGACCTAATAACTTTGAATCCTATAACAATGTTCCTTTTACTTCAAACTGTTCTTTTTTACTTAAAGTCAGAGAAGAAAGAATTTTTTATTTATTTGAAACAGTAAGGGTGAAAACATTATTCTCTAAGTTTGCGTTTTACCTTAAAAAAATGGCAGAGTTATTGTTTTTGCGGGACATGTTTAGATATATATGAGCTTAGCTATTGTGATGTTAGGATATACGTTTTTTGGTTAGTCTTTGATGT
Source organism: Allium sativum (assembly GCA_030737875.1). NCBI lineage: Eukaryota > Viridiplantae > Streptophyta > Magnoliopsida > Asparagales > Amaryllidaceae > Allium > Allium sativum. The sequence continues at coordinate 18,934 of JASFAX010007673.1, read as the reverse complement.
GTAACAATAATTTATTTGTGAATTTACTATTATTTTTCCTTTTGTTTGATTATGGTTCATAAAACAGAAATATATTTGGAGTGATTCCACTTTTGATGGCTATCATTCAAGATTCAAAATAGGAATATCACTGAGAAGTCAGAACATAAGTAAATGTGAAAGACCATTAGCAGACCATTCCACTTTGCTTTAGAATACAAAAAGGATAATGTGAAAGACATTATTTTAAGTTTAGAAATGAATTAAACTATATAAAAAAATACTATCAATTTGTGTACTGCCAAATGGAACTAAAGAAAATAAATCTCTTCGTTTTGATTACGAGTAAAATCGATACACTTCCTTTTTTTCATTCTTTTCTTATGACCAACAATTTTGTTAATTTTGGTATATAAAGCTTATTTTGGCTTGATTTATTTATTCAAATGATAAATAATTTCTCTAGAAACCCGTATAAACTGGACATGTTTTGACATATTCCTCTTGATCACATTTGAAAGACATGTTTTGAGTTACAAGCTAAGTTTGCGTGCAACTGAGTTGCAAACTCAGTTTATACACAATTGAATTATAAACTCAGTTTGCACAATTGAGTTTGCAACTCAGTTTGTGCAAAACTGAGTTGCAACAGTATGCGCAAAACTCAGTTTGTGCAAAGATGATGGACTGAATATTTCACTTTTCCTATCACCTAAATAAAAAAATGCCTTTACCCACAAGTGAAATAATTAGCTTACTTTATCCATGCTCCATTTTCGTATATCGCTTTTGATGTATATAAATAACTAGCCTACGTTTTCCATGCCTATTTTCTTCTATTTCTTTAAATAATTTTGTGCATAATTCATTATAATCTACATATGATTCCAAAATAAATAAATTTATTTCTGATTTCATTTTAAGTGTTCATTCTTATATTTATCTTATTTATTTTCGTATCGTGCCACTGAGGATTCAGTTCAAGTTATATAAAGCCATATAATGTTAACTTTTACATGTTATGATGGATTAGTCTTCTAAACATAAACAAATCACTTTTATTGTATATATATGTTCTGTTCAACTGTAAAGTATGCATTTCAAGTTGTTACAATTAAGTTCACTTTTGTTGCTTCCCTTGTTGGAGGTTGTAAAAAGGTTCAAAATACAAAACATCATGCGTAGATGAATGGAAACCAACAAGTAAGCATCATGCGATATTTCATATGATTATTATTTTGTTACTAAGATGCTATTATGTTCCATTTATACACTAAAACATTCGCTACCTAATATTTTCTTTATGAATTAATATGTTATAATTGCATTATATTAATAAGGCAATTTTGTATTTTTGGTATTTGATCATGACTTGTTTCAGTGTGTAGTTCAGTAAGGTTGAATAATTTGTTCTTTAATCTCACTTGCAAGTGATTTTTAGAAAAATCATTTTCATTTTGCAACTAAGCAAGATTTCTGTTGCATTTTGCAACTGGACATGCAATTGAACATCTCAGCTCCATTGCATTTTTCAACTAAGGCTCAGCTTAGTTGCTAAACTCAACTTATAAGTAAATCTTAGATTGAAATCTTGGACTATTATTAAACTATTTTCGGATTAATTTGGAACAACTTATAAGTAAGATGATGAAGAATGGCAAGCAAATAAATTGGTACATTGTGTTTGTAATTGTATTTTGAAACAAACATTAGATCTGAAATGTATATACGAATAATTTATTTCAAGTTTTTGACTAAAATGGTTAATTTCAGCAATGTTGAAATTAGATTTGGTGTCTCGCCTCATGAAGCTTCGAAATTGATACCCTGGCCAATCTTTATATTTAAAACAGTGCTAGCCATATTTCATGAACCTTATTTATTTATTATTCCGAATTCATTTGTAAATACGCAATTTAATATCTTTTGGCAACCCTCCTGCAGTTGGCCGCTTCTTTGCACTAACTATTCCTCCCTTCTTCGCCTTCATGTTATGAATTACACCTGACTCAAAGAAGACATCGTCAGTGCCATTACCAGCAATTCTTTTTTTTCATATTTTCATTCCACCATTGTCCTTCATCTCCCCGACGAATTGTACATTTTGCTTATACCCTTCAAAGCAGGTACTTCCATGATTCATGATATAACTACTATGTTCAAATATGTACAATAAACTAATAGTGAATAGATTGATTTCTTAACATTGCTAATGGTCGACCTAATTAATCTTACTGGTTTTGCTATTGTTCTTCTCTCGCAGCCCTATGCAGATAGTGGCAGCCTGAGGGTTTGTAGTTTCAATTGTTGACTGCTGAATTCACCAATTTTGAGCTAAACACTAAATTTAGTATGCCGATAAGTTACTCTCAATGTCCTCCTTGAAAGCATACTATAGATTCACAATTTGGTTTGTGTACTTTCGTGTGGTTGCTAACCCTTTATGCCTACTATACTATTGATAAATCATTTTTTCCAAGCATATGTATTACTGCGCTTTTAGTTTGCTAAAATTAGTTTCAATATTAACTCTGTAACTACATTACATTTGGTAACATCATGTACTATAAATGCTCATAGATAAATTACATTTTAGTGGTGTAGATGTGGATTGTAGATTAATGTTTTGTCCTATATTATTTAACTATAGCACTACATCTGGACAAAGCATTGCCCTCATATATATGGCTTCTCGTTAAACATCTATTGTCATTACATTTATAAACACAGTCATAGTCCCTACAACACTAGTATATACATGTATCAATAATAATATGAGAATGTAAACAATCCAAACAACAAATCAGCAAAGTATCTACTAAATTGGCAAAGTATCACCAGGTTTGCGCAAAATGAGTCTTGGCTCACAAGTGAAATAGTTTTACTTTGCCTTTAAGTACAATGTGAGTTCGCAACTCATCTTTGCGCAAACTGAGTTGCAAACTGAGTTGCGCAAACTGGGTTTATAAATCAGTTGTGCAAAATGAGTTACAACTCAGTTTTTAATGGTTATGTGGTAAGTAATTAACACAACATATATAGCAATGCATATTCAATATCATACTTTCAGTCTGAAACACTTTTTATTGTATGATTTCTCTGAAAATAAAATAAATAAAATTCTTCTTCAAAACATAAGACGGAAAAATGAAGATTGAGTTCATACATAGGAAATATTTCTAAAACCAAAACAAAAATAAATAAAAAATAAACAATTCTTTTTTTATAATTGGTAAGGTAATAATTTATAGGTAACGCATTATTTTTCTATTTGGATTCTTATAAATAGATGTCATATTAATATTTTTTGGAATGTTTTTGATTGATGGTCATGACCGAACAAACATCAAGAAGGTGGATTAGAAATCCTTATAGAAATAAGGACGAATATAAGCATGGTGTTCAGAACTTTATCAGCTTCATCATGCAACACTCACCACATGATATTGCTTTATGTGTGTGCCCTTGTAAGAAGTGCAAAAACTCCAAAAAAAAAACTTCAATAGAAACACTTGATATTTTTTGGTATGTTTCCGATGTATGATGTGTGGTTCTTTCTTGGAGGGAGAAATGGAACTACTACAAAAATGACTCATACATCGGATTTTGTCCAAGAGAGTCACATTCCAGACCAAGAGCAAGTAGAAAAGTCCATTGAGGGCACTCTTGGAAATCTTGTTAATGATGCATGCAGAGTACGTGATATGCCACAAGTTAGCGGTGAATTAAATTTTGAAGAGATAAATGTTAAGAAAATGTACCATGAATACAAAACCAAATTAGAAATTACACCCTTCTTATAAGGATGGACTAACAACTTTGAGTGTAATGACAGAGCTTCATAACTTGAAGAAAGAATTTAATTGGACAGGAAATAGCATGACAAAATTGTTGAAAGTATTCAAAAAATGTCTTTCGGAAGAGAACGCATTACCTGACAATTATCCTACCATGAAAATATGTTAAAAAGATTCGGGAATGAAGGTAAAATACATTCATGCATGCGTAAATGATTGCATGTCATTTTGGAAAGAGAACGCTAGCATGGTATTATGTCCTCATTGTAATACGTCAAGATTTAAAGATAAGGCAAATGTGTTAGGCATAAAAAAATTACAACTCAACCAAGCAAAGTTTTAAGTCACTTCCCTATAATTCCAAGGTTGGCTAGATTGAACACTATACCGTGGATAGCTCGTAAAGTGCAACGACATAAGCATGCCGATCCTTCTTGGGATTTCAAGCGTCATCCCATTGACTCAGCTGAATGGAGATCAATCAAATGAAAGTGGTCAAACTTTGCAAATGAAGGACGTAATGTTTGGCTTGGTATCACTACTGATGGATATAATCCGATTAGGGCTCTCTCCAATAGTTACAGTCGTTGGCTCGTATATATGATTCCTTATAACCTACCTCCTTCATTATGCATGAAATCGCAATTTCAAATGCCAAGTTTATTAATTCTTGGATTGAAAGCACCAAGTCAAGACACTGATGTATATTTAGAACCTCTTGTAAATGAGTTAAGAAAAATTTGAATGGAAGGTGTAGCTTCTTTTGATATAGAAAAGAGAGAAACGTTTACCATGAAGGCAGTATTATTATGGGGAATCCACGACTTACCAGCATTTGGTAATTTATCTAGTTGCATGACACATGGTTAAAAAGCTTGTCCAGTTTGTGCTGTGGAGGTCGAGTCAAAGTACATAGGTAACAAGATTGTTTACCCAAAGTATAGAAGATTTTTGAAGGATGATCATCCATATAGATCTATCAAATATGGATGGTATATGGATAGCGAAGATAAAGAACCGCCAACAAGGTTAAGAGGAACATCCCTTTTGGAAAAGCTTGACCTTATAATTTATTTTCCTAGAAAATTACCGAAGAATAAGAAGCGAACAATATTTGAAGCTAGTAATGAATGTTCCCTAAAGGCTGAAGGTAGAGACATAGAAAAACCTTCTAGTATAAGAAATCAATTTTCTATAATTTAATTTATTGGAGTAGTCATAAAGTACGACATACTATTGATGTGATGCATATCGAGTATTATGACGTGGAGCATCTTCTCAATTTATTTTTTGATAGATTAAAGAAATCATCTAAGTTTGCATTTGATAAGATTCATAAAACAAAATGTTATCAAGTTCTAAAAGATACAAAACTTCCATCGTGCCTTGCAACTAGATTTGGTAGTCTTGTTGTTGTTCAACCGCCTGCTTTACACCTAAAAAAACATATGAGTATCATATTGTAATGGAATACTTACTTCCTATAATGGTTCGACTTGCATATCCGAAGCACCGTGATTTACATTGAGCTATTTTACAAGTGAGTTTGTATTTTAACTTGATATGCTCAAAAGTTTTATTTCAAGAACATGTTCAAGCTGCCAAAGTTATGATTTCTGAGGCATTATGTGTGCTAGTGCATTATTTTCCAATGGATTTCTTTGATATAAGTATTCATCTTATGGTGCATCTAGCTGACCAAGCTTTGCTATGTGGACCTGCAAACTACATATGGATGTATCCATTTGAAAGGTGATATATTTTTCTTACAAATTTTAGGAATGTTATTTCAAAATGAAAATTTCTAAATATATGTGCATGTGTGCTATTTTTAGAGCAATGAAAAAAAATGCAAAATTATACCTAGCAATAAGCGCTACATAGAAGGATCAATTGCTGAAGCGTACCTTGTTTCAAAATCAGTTAGATATGCAATGGAGTATATGACGAACCCTCATGATGGAAATCATAGTTCTACACAAGCATCTTTTTTAGATGACGATGATAATATATATGAATGTCCCATCATGGAAGGCAAATGTATTCAGCTAACTAGGGTGCAACGTGTTCAAATTCAAAGGTGGATACTTTTTAGTATCGATATTCCTAAAAAAGACGAATATCATACGTATGAATTTTCTCTATATTTTAATAGATACCAATGACATAAAATATCAAATATATTTACATAATAATATCTAATTTGTAGTGCATATCGCTCTTCCTTAGGAGATGTTTCTCGCGGTAAAAGAAAAGTTACCACAATGGCAGAAGTTATTGTTCAAACCGAATTTATCGATTGGTTACACAAAAAGGTACATTATTTCAATATATATAAAAATTGTAGGCTTTTTTATGTTGGACGTTCAAGTTTGTTCATTCATGGAAACTTCTAGAAGAAAAATAAATGAATATAATGTGATGGCAATATGTTAGTGGTCCTAAGTGGGAAGCCAAAAGTTATCTTAAGTACAAAGTGGACGGATATATATATTTTCTCCTCAACTTTATGATGACGGTCATTCAATCCAAGATAGCGGTGTTTGCATGGATGCAATCACCACATTTGTTGCAAGTGCAAAAGATATAAATCCTACGGATAAGGACACTACTTGGTATGGTATCATTAAAGAAATCATAGAGGTTGATTATTATGATTTCCAACATGTTGTATTCTATTGTGATTGAGTAAACATTGCGGATAAGACAAATGGTTGTAATATTTTTTTAATAATTCCCATTTGTTGATGGTGAACTTGAAAAAGCTCAAAAATGGGAATTGGGAGTATGACGAGCCAGCTATTCTAGCAACTGAAGCATGCCAAGTTTTCTATGTGCAAGACACTCAAAATCTTAACTGTTCCATTGTTCGACGTTCTCCGAAGCGCATGACAGACAATGTAGATGACTACACCATACCAACCGATTTTCAGACTGTTTTGAGAGAACAACAGAACTTAGTATCATTATTGAAATGTATTCAAATGAAAGAGATGTTATTTTGAAATGAATATTTGTACTGTTTTTCTTATTTAGGTGAAACGCATTAAATGATTTTTCTTTTTGGATTTTGCTTTGTTTATACTAAATATCCATTTGTAAAATCAAACCAAGCATGCATATTAGTTTCGATATGCATATTAATTCTTTTTAATGCAAAATGTCGAACAATTGCATTGCTTGTAAACCTGAAGGTACAAATGAGGAGCTTGAAGAAAATAACTATCCTCCACCAAGTGATAAAAAATTCTCAATAATAATCGACTTCAATGGTGTTAAAGGTAATAATGAAGCTAAATGGAGCTCCAGATGCGGAGTGCTAACTCATTGTCATGTACCAATTGGTTATGACAAGTGAAGAAATGTTGATGATTACTATAAAGATATTTTGTGGCAAGAACTATTGTTATGTCAGAAATTCTATTTAATTATTTATTTTTTGCACAAGAATTAATCTTGGTATTGAAATTTCTTTGCTAAAACAGAATGAATTTGACATGGACATTGATCTTGATCTTGCTCGGCCAATTTTAGCAAAAACGTTTCTACGATATTTTTGTACAGTAAAGTCGACTTTGCGAAACATATTGCTTAGAGTCGTAGGAACCATCATACCCAAGAATATTGCTGTCACTAAATGTCCTATAGACATTGACAAAGTATGGTTGGAGAAGTTTGTAGACAACAAATACACTGATAAGAAAAAAGAGCAATGCAGGAGTAATGCCCAAGCCAAAGCTAAAAAACTATCACTCACACGCTAGGAAGAAAATCATACCGTAAATTTATGATGAGGTAAGAAATTATAGTAAAATATTTCTTGTGAATATTATTAATAAATAGTTAATTAGTTTAATAATATTTCTTACTGTAGGTTAAGAAAAATCCAGAGCTGAAAGTTACAAGAACAATGGTCTGGAAGGCGGGACATAAAAATAAGAAAACTAGACAAGTTATTTCATCCGCAGCGAAAACCTATGTAAGTTCTTTTTTTGGTGGGCGTCTGAAGTGGTTTATTTGTTTTCTATATTTTTATTTTTTTATCAAGTATTATGAAGTTTTCGCGCAAACTGAGCGGCTCAGTTTTCGTGCAAACTGATCCGAGGATCAGTTTGCTAGCCTAGCTAGTATGTCAAAATTATTGTTCTGATGTATGGTATGTAACTTTAAAGATGGAAAAAATGGCTCCTCATATATCATAAAAATTAAAATAAAAATAAAAATCCATGTACCATTTAACACACATCTGAAACAATGTAGTGGCAAACATGCAGTAATAACAGTGTAATCATGCTTGTATTCACTATAAGAATAGTGCAATGCCTATCAAGTTTTGTGTACATTAGCAAAATATTTAAGTGTGCCTTTTATGCATTAAACTATCAATTATTATCATATTGAACCAAGGCTGGATGTTAATTGCTTCAGCTTTGATTAAAATATATTTGAGTTTTCATGATTAACCATTTACAGGCCTAGGTATATAAAATAACAAATGATGCTCAGTAATTATTGTGATTATCGAACATTTTCCTGTGGTACCTCAAATATAATTTCTTTTCCTTATCCAACATTTCAAATTAATCATACAAAGATTTATTAACAACTTTTCAAGTTATATTAGTTGTGATATTTGCGCTAATTTGTTGAACTCAGCAAATGATCATCCAACATTTTCCTATGGTTTGCGCTTTTTTTTTTTTACTTTTTCATAAACAACGCTACTTGTCGGTGCTGAACAAAGCCAGGGATCAGTTTGCACGCAAATTGAGCCTTTTTCATGCAGGAACCAAGTTGCTCAGTTTGCACGAAAACTAAGCCGAAATTCAATCACGCAAACTGAGCTTTTTTTTTGTGCAGAAACTGATTTGCTCAGTTTTCGCGCAAAAACTGAGCCGAGCCTTTTTCGCATGGAAACTGAGTTTCTCAGTTTTCGCGAAAATTGAGCCGAGACTCAGTCGTGCAAACTGAGTCTTTTTTGCATAGAAACTGAATTGCTTAGTTTGCACGAAAACTAAGTCGAGGCTCTGTCGCGCAAACTGATCTTTTTCGCGCAGAAAATGAGTTGCTCAGTTTGCAAGAAAACTAATCCTCGGCCCATTTTTCCCAAAAACTGATCCGACTCTGTTTTTGCGCAAATAGAGCCGAAGCTACGTAAAATTGAGCAGCTCAGTTTGCGTAAACTGAGGCGTGCTATATACTGAGTCTAGACTCAAACCTTATATTGAATTTATCAGTTTTGCAATTACACTTATTATTTATCAGTTTTGCAAATTCACTTTTTTTTTTCTAATCAGTTTTGCAATTTGTTATTTCTATAAAAATGAATGCGTTTATATTTAGTAGGCTCTTGTGGAGGAGGAGGAAAAAAACATAATTTGGAATGTAATGGCAACAAGAAAGCTAATATGTATGATCTTGACAATGATTCTATCTCCAAAGTTTTTGGTTCTGGTAAAAGGAAAAATTATTGTCGTGCAATTAGCTCCACTTCATCCATAAAGCATGTAAAGATGATGCAAACTTCAAAAGCAATTGATAATAAGAATAAAAAGGACGATTTTCGTCAATGGTCTATGTAATTACAAAATCAAGTTGCAAGTCAAGTGGCAAATCAAGTTTCAATCCAAATCAACGATGCTCTTAAACCACTTGCTTCATCCCTTCTTTGTATGGTACCGGGATTGCAACATAACATTAATGGTGGTGTTGTGACGCCTATGATAGAAACCGCATCTAATTTAGATAAATCTACGCTGAACGTTGGAATTGCTAATTCGCTTATTGCGTCAAATGATGTTGGATCATCAACAAGGGAAGAACAACTTGTAATGCTATTATCACAAGATTTAAAGAAGAATGCAGCAAAAGCTTATATTGGAACTCAAACCATATGTCATTTTAGAGAGATAGTGCAAGGTGTTGAGAAAATTGTTTGGATAATATAAGTTTTAGATCTGGAAGCACCGATTTACGATGGTCCTCAAAATGGACATTACAAGCTTTGTGAATTTTTGGATGGGGGCTTTGTGATACGGTCCACGTTTCGCTTTCGCAATATCTAAAATTCTATGTATCTTTAGTAAAACTTTGTATTGCTTTTTATTATTTGAACTTGATATTATGGTATTTTTAAATTGGAAGCATGTAACAATTATTTGAGCATTATGTAAGTGTGACATTCTTGAATTTTAAATATGAAAGTGTACTAAACCTTATATAGAATTATATATGTGATTGGAAATCAAAAAGACATGCAATATACACTCATTTATAAGTGTTAGCAATTTATGTATGCCAACATTTATAAGTGATAGTATGATTATGATACTGACATTTATAAGTGTTACTATATCTTATGGATCCAACATTTATAAGTTTTAGCAATGAATATGTTTATAACACTTATAAGTGTTACCAAATCTTCTGGTTCCAACATTATAAGTATTAGCGATGAATATGTTTATAACACTTATAAGCGTTACCATATCTTCTGGTTCCAACATTTTAAGTGTTAGCAATGAATATGTTTGTAACACTTATAAGTGTTACCATATCTTATGGTTTCAACATTTATAATTGTTAGCAATGAATATGTTTGCAACACTTATAAGTGTTACCATATCTTTAGCAATTACTCTATTTGTAACACTTATAAGTGTTACAAATATGGTTGGACAATTCCCCATAGGCCATTGGTAACACTTAAAAGTGTTACAAAAATTATTTGGAACATTTATACTCGTTGGGAATCCCCTATTTTGGTGTAGTGTATAAAAAACAATTACGGATATATAAATTTATCACAAATAATACATATAATTTCAAATATATGTACAAAATGCTTTAAAGTTTTAAATACGACAGTTAATAATCATAAATGATTACGGTGACTGTTACAAAAGTTTACAACCATCAACAACAGTTAAGGTTACGATTGGTAGTAATAATGACGGTTACCGTAACTGTAACACCCCTAGGTATGACAGCAATAGTAAAGGAGGCTTAAAAGTTGAATTATGTTAAGTGGACAGTGTTAAACTGGGTGACAGTTAAAAATTAATTTTTATTTCTGTGAAGAAATTGTAAATGTCAAACACACCACTTCTCTACAAACTCCACAAATAAGGCGTTGGGCTTTTATTAACTTATGTACACCTAAACTTTTACACTAAAGGACGCCTAGTGTCTCTTTGAATAAGGAGCAATTATGGATAATACAATGGACAAATTACATTCCAAAAATATATCTTTCAACTTGTATATAGCCATAGTATATAGTTCTAGAATAGAACCTACGCATGGCATAAAGTGGTGAAAGAACGTTGGATCTTCTTGAATATACCACCCTTATGTTGAAAGAAATCAAAATATGGATGTCAATGAATCAATACCTTGGGCTTTTTGGTAGATCCATTATTATCCCCACCGATTCAAGTATTTTTATGACCTGTAGATGTTCAATGAGTTGGATCAGCTAAAACAGTCCAATGGTGTAATAACCCAGAAATTCTGGGCGAGTTTAAATTTTTTATTTTGGCAATTTTAATTAATTTTGAATATTTAAAATAGATTATTTTAAATAATATCGACGAGAAATTTATTTTGAATATAATTAGAACGTATATATTATATATGTCGTCATTAGAATATTAATAATTATATATAGTTATAAATAGAATTGAAAATGGCGCGGTAGTTCGATAATTCGATTTCAAACTTCAATTGAATGTACCGGGTGCAAAACAATCCGGATTTTAGTGAAACCAAAAACAATAGGATCTAATTGGTGATATCTTTCCAACGAAGCCGGAAAATCGAGATTTCATAGCGGGAATCAAAAGATATGTCCAGTTGAAAATTAAGAATAGTCGCTATGGAATTCAGGCCCTTAAAAATGGAAATTTAGCAAACGACCTCGGATTTCGACGAAACCACTTTTGTTGGGTCCGTGATGTAAAGTTATTGCTAGGTTTCAAATTTCATAATTTTTCGATTCAATATGTGAGCGTGGCAAAGGAAAACGCATTTGACCAGTTTCAGTTGATTTTAATCGACTGGAAGTTGGCCATTTTTCCAACGGTCTAAGAATTCGACGAAACTAGTTTGGTTAGGACCATATCGTCAATACGAAGCTAGAAAATATTTTTCTGGAATTTTTCTAGTTAGTATGTGACCCCGGTAAATTGAAATGCGCGTTCAAATTCAATATATAGAGTTATATGTTGATTTTGACGGAAACTGATTGTAACGATCGAATCAGCCTACGATACATATCCCATTGTGTTCGGAATGGGGGTAAAACGCTATGGACGACAGGCGGTAGGCCTTGTTTCGAGGTCGTATGTAAAAGTCAACTTTTTGTAATTAAAATAATAAATTAAATAAATTAAAATTTAAAACCCTCCACTCTTTCCTTCCTTTATCTCGCCCCCCCCCCCCCCCCAAATCATTATTCCTGATTCAGTTTTTTTTTTTTAAAAAAAAAACCTACGAACTGCTTCCCGTCACCCCTCCGCCAGGCGCCGCCATCGATGGCGACCCCTCCCTTCGGTGAGCAGCGCCGCCCACCGTCGACGACTGGCCCCCCTCTTCCTCTTCTTCTCCTTCCCGCTTCCCCCCTTCTCTGCACGCACCCAGAACCCTGGACCCCCTCAAATCGAACCACGATCCACCACCCACCGCCCACGCACAGACCTCGCCACCCTCGCTTTGCCGGAACCCTAACCCGCGATGTCCCTAGCACCACCTCCGACTCCAGCAAGCCAAGCCCCCTCCTCCATAGTAAACCGAATTGAAAAGTAAGTTTTTACTTTTAATTATTTTTGTTTTATTTATTTTTAGTTGTGTATTTTATTTACAGGTGATTTTCAGATTTTTTTTTTAAAAATCAGTTTATAAATACAAAGTAAAGATTAGATTTTTATCGTTTTAAAAACAAAGTAAAGATTGTTTTTTTTAACATGAAAGATTTGATCTTACCCTTTTAAAGATTTGATTTATAAATTAGTTAAGTTAGGATTTTTAAAATAGAAAGGGCATGGTCTTTAAAATAAAAATAGCAATATGAAAGTGGAGTAAAAATATGATTTTTATATTTTTAAAGCATTAAAAATATGATTTTTTACATTTTTAAAGTATTAAAAATATGATCTTTACTATGTAGAAGATGTAAAAATATAATTTTTCCATGATAGGCGTATTAAAGGCGAGATCTTTATATGTAAAAAAGTGAAATCTTTATATGAAAAATAGCGTGATAAAAATATAATTTTATCTATATTGAATAGCAAAGTAAAAATTCGATTTTTATATATTGAATAGCATAATAAAAATTCGATTTTTATATATTGATTAGCAAAGTAAAAATATGATTTTTACATATGTAGTGGCCACGGGCAACGAAGTTGACAAAAAGGCGAAAACGATTAAGACTTCTGCAAAGGAAGAGTCAAGATGATTGGATAGCTATATGTGAGAACTTCTCACACTTCAATTTCTTTTCTAGTTATATATATACTAGGATGCAGAAGGTGCTTAGTAGCACCTGACACAATCGTCCACAGACCATGGACTTGTTTGTTTGGTTGCATAAATTAGTTAGATGATTTGATTTGAATTTGGTTGTTTGGTGAATTTGATTGATGTGTGAAAGGCGTGGGCCTTCACTAGACCGGGGATAAGGCTAGGCCTTGTCCCGTTTCTAGTATCGTGCCGTTATGCTGCCGAAATTTTCTAAAATATGTTAGAAAAATAAAAATATCATTTTTATTGTGTAAATGAACTGAATAAAAATTCATGTGTTAAAATAAAATATTTTATCGTTAAAAATATAATTTTTAACGTGGAAGTGAATAAAATAAAATATTCATTTACAAACCGGATGGTTTGTTTATGTACACCAATTTGACTGATATTGATTGAGTCGATAAATTTTACACATCGCCCAACTGCACAAATAAAAATCTGTGTTTGTTGATTTGAAACCCCACACGAGTGTTGGGATGAAATTTGAAGTTCACTCATCCTGATTGATTAAATATGTCGATCGATTGATTGACCGGCTGTTATAAGCTTTAGATATCTATATTTGATGCTTATACAGTGTAGTGCACTTTGGTTGATGGTTGATTATTTTTCGTTGCTATTATATGCATGTGTTGTATGGAATCCATATAATTAACTTTATATGGTAATTGATTGGGCCTCATTCCAACTTAGAAAATAAAGAATATTATAAAATAAAGGTTCATGTGTTGACAGTACTCATCCGTTGAGATTAGTCATGTGTTGAACGAAATATTTTAATAATAAAATTTACATCCTTATCAATATAAAATAAAGGTTCATGTGTTGACAGTACTCATCCGTTGAGATTTGTCATGTGTTGAACTAAATATTTTAATAATAAAATTTACATCCTTATCAGTATAAAATAAAGGTTCATGTGTTGACAGTACTCATCCGTTGAGATTAGTCATGTGTTGAACGAAATATTTTAATAATAAAATTTACATCCTTATCAGTATAAAATAAAGGTTCATGTGTTGACAGTACTCATCCGTTGAGATTAGTCATGTGTTGAATGAAATATTTTAATAATAAAATTTACATCCTTATCAATATAAAATAAAGGTTCATGTGTTGACAGTACTCATCCGTTGAGATTAGTCATGTGTTGAACGAAATATTTGAAACCGAAATATTTGAAATAGAAATATTTGAAGTAGAAATATTTGAAAACGGAATATTTGAAGTAGAAATATTTGAAAACGAAATATTTGAAATAGAAATGTTTGAAAAGGAAATATTTGAAATAGAATATTTGAAAATAGAAATATATGAAGCCGTGTTGATTAGATTGACGCCATTTTAACGTGAACGATATATATATATCGATTTTATTCATTTTAAAATGAATATTGAAAAGTGATTTCGAAATCGAATATTTTGAAATGAAATTTTAATTGAATCGAATAGAAAACCAATTTGAATTGAATCGAATAGAAAACCAATTTGAATTGAATCGAATAGAAAACCAATTCGAATTGAATCGAATAGAAAACCAATTGGAATTGAATCGAATAGAAAACCAATTTGAATTGAATCGAATAGAAAACCAATTTGAATTAAATCGAATAGAAAACCAATTTGAATTGAATTGAGTATAAAACCAATTCGAATTGAATTGAAAACGAATTCGAATTGAATTGAAAACGAATTCGAATTGAATTGGAAACGAATTGAAATGAATTCAAATTGAATTGAAATTTGAATTGAATAGAAATGAATTTTAAAACGAATTTATAAGGAAAAATTCAATTTTGATTTGAAATTGAAATGGAAGTTGAAAATGTTTTTGAAACGAATTTAAAACGATTTATAAAACTTCGTTTTAAATAGGAATCGACGAAATGTATATTATATATATTATATATATAATATAATGGCCTGAATAGAACGCGCCGCGCCGCGGTAGTTCGCGAATTTCGACCATTTATTTCAAACGGACATTACGGGAGATCCGACCGTCGGATTCTCCTAAAACCAGAACCGTTGGGTTCGTATCGAAAAGTGCTTTCTAACGAATATTAGAAATTTGAAATCTAACAGTTGGATTTGTAGTTATGCCCAAATCAAATTCGAAAAAGGTCGTTGTAAGTGCAGTTCGATGGCCGTTGATGGAAATCGACTGTACGGGCCTTGATAAAATTATTAAAAATAGTAATAATTTGTGTGAAATCATAAGAAATGATTTGGGAAAAATTAGGATGAAAAACTCCATATTTGAAAAGATAAAAATAGATTTTTATCGAAATGAACTAATTTTGAACTAAAATTCAAACCCATTTATTTTTAAATAAATAAATTGGATTTGAAATGGGTTGTAATTAGAATATGAATTGGGTTTGTCGCGAACTGTGCTTTGAATGACATTAGTTCTTTAACCCAGTAAAAGGAGTTTTTAATGAATCTGCAATTAAATTGAAATGTGAATTTATAATTTAAATTATCAAATCTAGAAAATGAGCGAGAATGGAGTACCACCAGTTTTGCTCCAAAGCGATAGTTAAATCTTTAATTAGATTTGAACGTGAAATGGTAATTAATTTTACCGATAACACCATAGTATTAGATATGGAGTATTACCAGTTTTACTTCATGGGATGTATAGGTTGGGATTGGGAAATAAAATAAATAATTACTTCGGTGTGGTTCGCTAATCTCGACTAGTTTAGAAAACCATAATTTGGTTTGAAACGACATCCAAAGGAAGATTAAAGGATAAATTTTAAAGAATTTATCTTGGATAAAATTAATGGGAACCTTTCCCTGAGAATATGAATTGGAATGAGGCATATGTTGAGTTTGTGTAACATTTGTTTTTAATACACGCGGGTTGTTCGGAAAGGCCGGGTTTATACCCATTCTGAATAACTGATTCGACGATAAGTCGAAGATGAAGACGGTGGTCGAAGACCGGAAGTCTTCACATCGTTTGGATAATTACTGACGATCCTGATTGGGCAGTACACCCAAGAGGATGGAAATAGTTGGTGGTCGTCCAGACGTACTTGGAGATGGATGGATATGCGAGGAAAGTGCCTCCGGTTTCATTCAGACCCAGAACGGACTTGTAAATGGATTGTGTGTCTGACATTGGATTTTATTCTGTGTTGATTGATTTCTATTAAATATACATCTGTTTAGCGGCGGAGAATTTATTCTTTTGCTTAACGCCCTTCTCTGAGACGTACGAGCTCAGAGGTTGTATATCGATGGACATCAGTCGCATGGCATGAATTGCCCGTGTGGCACGCTAAGATGCAATGATCAAGGCTTTTGTTGAAAAGCAAAGTCTTGTGGTTGATGATCAAAGCACGGCCTACGTGGCAGCTTTGTGTATAACGTGAATTCGCGAGCCTCACACCTCGGTATGAGTTAAAAACGGGATACGGACTGCAGGGAGAGCACGACGTTTCTTTCTAGCTTTGGTGGTGTCAGTGACTTACCAGCGCTGACATTTATATACTTTTCACCTTTGTGGTTGTTGGATGAGGCGCCTCGATTTTAGGTCTGTAAGGACCGGGAAACGTGTGTTCAGGAATACTAATCCTCTAACGTAAGTGAGGACCGGCCCTGAAGCATCCAGGGGTTGCCCAGAGTGCGTAGCCCTGGGACATTTGCTAGAGTGTCTCGAACGCGGAGAGGAGCTTGCCCCTTGCCTCGACTCATGACGGAAATCCAATTTCCAATACGCGTATTGCGGTTTTAATTGTAGAACTAGTATGGCGACATGATATATGGTACCCATGCGGTCTATGATTTATATTTATGATTGAAATGTTTTGACACTATACACTTATTATAGTATCAAATGATTTGTTTTAAACGTACCAAGCATGTTTGGCTATTATAAGGGAAAACCCGATCCTCCGGCTTGCGTTGCATTGTGTGATGGGACCTAGGTCTTATAATAGCTTCATTTTTCGAAAAAGCATTGCGTTGTTTATTGATATGCACTGGTGTTCTTGGGAGGAAACCCGTTCCGTGTTATACGGCGTGGTCCCTTGAATTACTATCTTTAAAAATAAAGTTTTAATAACTGTTTTAGTTCTCACACCAGTCACATGACTGACCTGGAGTTTATTGTTTTAACCTAAACTCGGGGTGCCCTTATTTTCCGCACGGGCAGCTAGTAGTTTTGGTTTTGCAGATTTATATTCACAGGATCTTGATTTCTGCGGGAATTATATCCGGAAAGCTCTGTATCCGTATATCACCTTCAGTTGTGCTTTGTATTATTTTTCCGCTGCAATACTGTATTTAAATCTCTGATATTATTTGTTGTATAATATTTATTTATACTCTGTATATTCTTGTATCGAATGGAATTGTTGTAATAGCAATGAAATGTTCTTCCGTCTGCGTTCTGTTTTGTCCTGTTCTCAAACGATCAGGGGTTTCGAACGGTTTAGATCGGTTTAACGACTGATTCGGATCGAGTGAAATTCTTTGCCGTCACATTTGGTATCAGAGCTTTGGTTTACAAAGCTCGAGAACAAGACACATTAGAACCATACGAAAGAATTCATCAGATATTGGATTAGTAATATCCAATTAGAATGACTTGTTAGAGATAGGATCAGTAGTATCCTAGAACGAGTGTGAAGAGTATATTTTTCAAATGAAAACAATTTAGTTTTAAAATTTAAATCGTTTTATATGTATTTGAATATTTATTTATTTTGAATATGGACAATCTAATATATAAAGATTTTGCATATACGCGTCATGAACGTATATTCGAAGTTTTAATATATTAGATAGATATAGGATCACATTCTAGTCGCCCGGACCTGATTCGGATGATTGACGCGTCATCATCAGTAATTAGTTTCGTGTTTCGAAGGTGTGCTTTCTATATGTTTCCATTAGACTGGTGTGAGAACCAAAACTAATATAGATAGATTTATTTGTTGTGATTTGGCATCAGAAACATGATTTTCAGTATATATATATCAAAATTATGAATTTTAAACGTTAATCCACTAATTGATTGATGTTTGTGTTGTTTGTTTATTTGTTTGCTAATTTTGAACCATTATGCCTAATAGAATCAAATATTGAACTGTATTGAAAATTGGTCGCATTTGCTTGCATATACATTTACTTACATTGAACAGGTCATAGCAAGGAGGCTAGAGCAGAGAATAAAATTTGTTTGCCCGACAAATAGGTACATATTTACTATAAATTACTGTTTTGTTTGGGTGATGATGATTTTATGAGCCTATTGGCTAGCCGCTTGGCTTTTTCTTTTTCTTTTTGAGATCAGAAGGCCTATATGGCAATTTCGGGATTTTCCCGTGGCTCCCGGTGCAGGGGAGGTTATGGCGAAATTTTTCAAAAATTTAGGGTGTTAGCCAAATTTTTGAAAATTTGAAAATTCTCAAAAACTGAAAAGTTGGAGAATGGAAGCCAAATCGAACGTAGAATTGATTAATCAAACCACTTTCGACTTTGTTCCTTTTCGGGGACGAAAAGTTTTAAGTGGGGGAGATTGTAATAACCCGGAAATTCTGGGCCAGTTTAAAATTTTTATTTTGGCAATTTTAATGAATTTTGAATATTTAAAATAGATTATTTTAAATAAT